>JAHTLZ010004319.1:0-28786 GCA_023846285.1 Phrynocephalus versicolor
ATGATGATGATGATGATGATGATGATGATGATGATGATGATGATGATGATGATGATGATGATGATGATGATGATGATGTGAGGCCACGTCAGTGCTGACTTATGGCACCCCTTTTCAGGTACAGTATTTCCAGATAGAGATTGCTCAGAAATTGTTTACCATTCATACCTTCTGGGGATGACTTGAGTCTGTGTAGGTTGCCAAGGGCCATACAGACTTCGCCTTCTACTAGGCAACACAGTGGAGAATTGAACTCCCAAGTGCAACCACATACTTAACTAAGGGATTGATCACACTTGCCAAAAGAACCATTACAGTTACACCAATTTGGTCATTTTTAATATTGTTTCATAATTTTCCATTCACATGACACCCTGCCAACATTAATTCATTTTGCCCTAGCCAGCGGTTTATTTCCCCCTTGCTGGGAGGATTGTTTCCTTTTGTACAGATGATGAATTGTTTCATTCCTTATGATTTCAGCCTGTGTGAACATTGCTGTCAATTTATTTTTTTTGGTAAGGGATCAGGTTTCTGAGTGCTGTGACCACTATTAGCAGCTGCTATTAGTGAAAACAACAGTAATACATTGCTCAGAAGGAGGCAGCTGAACTGAGATATCCTTCCCCCACTCCCATACAACTGAAAGGGGACTTAAAAGAGAGACATTTCCTGCTGTGAAATGTAAAGAAAGGAGTGTCACATTAACATATACTTTTTTAAAAAAACCCTGCTGTTCATTATACGTTTCCTCCTCCTGATACTTACTCTATTGTTCACTTTTGGCCACTTTTGTTACTTAAAAAAGGACAAGGGGGCTGATTACCTAAGGAAACAGTAGAGAAACTGATACAAAATTAAAGAGCAGTATTACCTGATATAAGAGTTCAAATAGAAAGAAATACATTGATGCAGTCAAAAACAATGTGAATGTTGCCATCAATATATATAGCACATGACCACTGGAAAAATGTATTGGTACAACAGAGATATGATAATTGATATAACTAGTGATCTTTTCTTATTTGTGGTCAAGCCCATACTGAGCTAACTAGCCAGCTATCTCTTGTTTTTATGGAGATCAGTAGCACAAGTGTAAATGTTGAGATTGGACAATTTCTGTTTTAGTCCTAAGAAGCAGTGGTGGCAATAAACAGATAGCAAAACACCTGCAACCTGCTTGGTTCCCAGGGTTGGAGGTGCAGACTTCCAAAGTATCAGTTAAAGAAACAGAACGAGAATATAGTTAAAGCTTTCTCAGCCAACCGGTGCAATGATACACAGTAAGTTAGGTTGAGAAGTTGTAATGTGCAGTGACCTTCTGAATGATAAGTGGAAACTTAACAACAGAAATGATGGCTGACATCATATAATATGATAATGTAAAATAATGCCAGTAAATATAATGGAAGATTTGTATCAGGGTTGACAGTAGAGGTTTTCAGATCACTGCAAGGATATTGGGTTGCTGCCAAGGATGCAAAAAGGCAGGAAAACAGAAAGCTCACAATTGTACTGGGCTTTATGAAGAAAAAAAGAAGGGAAATTAAAGGAGAAGGGGGCAGGATTGGGGAGAGAGGCTTGCTTAGGTTCTATGATTTTAAACTTTAAAATCAGCATATGGTGATGCTTAAGGCAAGTAATAATTTTTGCTCCAAATCTAAGTACAGTACTGGACAAAGTCTGTACAAAATTAAAACAGACCAGGAGAACTGGAATGTTGGCTAAGAAGACAATTAACTGAGTGTTATAGGTAAATAAAATGCTGGTGTTCTACCACTTCAAAGTGTTTATCAGCTATCCAAATATAAACATGCTTTAATGTTTATGTGAGCGCACTGCATCCTTTTGTTTAATTTTCTGGTTTCTTTTAGAGTTCCTGCATAATTCCAAAGCTGTTGCCAGTGTCTAATGGGCAATTTCCTACAAATCTTTTTCCAGATGTGTATCAACGTCCACTAGAAAATAGGACACCATTGTTTAATTTTGCATTTCAGGTATAATTTGCTAAACATGCCTTTCCTTTATCTTTCTTAGTACTGATATCTGTGAAATTGCTTGGAATCCAAGAATGAATTAAGGATCCTTTCAATAAATAAATAAAAACCAAACAATCATTTATATTCTGCTCTTGCTGGAGCTCAATCATTTAGTTTTCTTTAGCATGTTTTTGAGTGAAATACTGTATTCAAAATTTGAGAATACTCATGCGGTACTTGTCCACATGCTTGCTTCTAAGTAGATAGGCATAGAATTGTGATGTCCAGTATAGATGAAACTTGAAAAACAAATTGCAAGAATTTCAAAAAATGTGATATAATAGTGATAGGGGATTTCAACTATCCAGATATATGTTAGGAGGCAAATTTGTCTAATTATTACCCTTCCAACAAATTCCTGGCTTGTGTGGCTAATAATTTTCTCCTACAAAAAGTGGAGAAAGAAACTAAAGAACTAGCTATCCTCAACTTGATTCTAACCAATAGAGATGACTTGGTTGGGGAAGTGGCAATAAGGGGAGCATAGGGTGTAAGTGACCATGTTCTAGAATTCTTGATTTCAAAGGTAATCAAAGCAAAGTGTAATCAGACACTTATACTGGATTTTATAATAGCCAATTTTAATAAACTCAGAACAAAGATGAGTCAAGTCCCATGGAAAAAGATCCCAACAAGAATGGGAGTCCAAGAAGGGTGGGAATATCTAAATAAAGAAATACTAAAAGCACAACTACAGTCAAATCCAATAAGAAAAAAGGGTGAGAGACAGAGGAAAAAAAGACCACAGTGGCCTCACAAAAAGCTCAGGGCGGACCTAAAAGTAATTTAAAAAAGACATGTACAGGAAGAGGAACGAAGGCCAGGCCACTAAAGAAGAGTATAGACATGTAGCAGGGAAATGCAGTGATGGCGTTAAGAGAGCAAAAGCAGAGAATGAGCTGAGATGAGCTAGAGACACTAAAAGCAATAAAATCATTCTTCATATATGTGGGAATAAAACAACAAAGAAATAGTGGAACAGCTCCTCATAGGAGATGGAAAATGGTAATAAATGACAAAGAAAAGGCAGTGGTCAGTTCCTACTTTAGATCAGTCGTTTCTCATAAGAGAGCCTTTGAACCACTAGACATAAGTAAGGTGCAAATGGAGGGGACAAAATTGCAGTTTGAAATTAATAAACAAAAGGTCAAGGAATATTTTACCACTTTGAATGTGTTCAAATCTCCAGGCTTGGATAAACTGAGGGAATTGACTGAAGATCTCTCAGAACTGCTCTCCATTTTCTTCTTGAAATAATGGAAAATGAGTAAAGTGCAAGACGATTGGAGAAGGGCTAATGTTGTCCCTATTTTTAAATAGGACAAAAAATAAGAATCTGGGAACAACAGGCCTGTCACCCTGACATCAGTCCCAGGACATTTCCTGAAACAGATAATTAAACAGTCACTATGCAAGCACTTAGAAAACAATGCAGCAATAACTAGAAGCCGACATGGATTTGTTAAGAACCAATCCTGGTGGACTAACTTAATCTCAATTTTTGATCAGGTAACCTCCCTGGTAGACAAGTGTGGTATGGGCACAAAAAAAGGCAAATCCTAATTTAGGCTGCATTAACTGTGTCCCCCTCAACACAAACACCCACCCACACCTACCTTATTAATAGGGTACCAATTATTGAGTTTACAGTTAGCTTAACTTCATGAAAGTGCTTGCATTCCTAATAGTTTGATCTACAGATTGGAAGGATCTTTGGAATTCTCAGCAATACTACAAGTGAGAAGGATCTTGGAATTGCCATAGATTATAAACTGAATATAAAACAACAGTTTGGTGTGGCCACAAAAAAAGGCAAATTTTATTTCAGACTGCATTAACAGAAGCATAATTTCCAAATCCTGTGAAGTGCTCATCCCCCTCTGTTCCACACTGGTTAAGCTTCACCCTGAGTAATATGTCCATTTCTTGAAGCCACACTTCGAGAAGGATGCTGACAAACTGGAACAATGCATTCTTGAAGGCTTTCATGGCCGGGATCTGATAGTTGTTGTGAGTTTTTCGGGCTGTTTGGCCGTGCTGGAAGTCCAGAGGGCAACAAGGATGATAAGAGGACTGGAAACCAAGCCCTATGAGGAATGACTGAAAGATCTGGTCATATTTAGCTTAGAGAAAATAAGACTGAGGGGTGATATGATGGCACTTTTGAAATTTTTGAAGGGCTGTCATACCGAGGAGGGCAGGCTCTCCATCCTCCCAGAATGCAGGATGCACAACAAAGGGGTGAAGTTAAAGAACCCAGCTTTTGGCTGAATATTAGGAAGCACTTCCTAATTGTTAACTTATGGCAACTGAACCAATTACTTTAAGAGTTGTTGAGTGCTCTAGCACTGGAGGCATTTAAGAGGCATTTGGACAACCACCTGGCAGATATGCTTTTATTTCCATTCCTTCATGGGGAGATATATGTGTGTGTGTGTGTTGGACTTGATGGTCTTATAGGTCACCTCCAACTTCACTAGTCTATGATTTTGTGATCTGGCCCCAACACACAAGTATCAGGCAGCCAGGAGGAAGGTAAGTTTTCTCAGGATCAGGCTGGTGAGAGGGAAAGTTTTCTCAGGATCAGACTGATGCAGCTTACTAATTTATTTATTTTGAATAATTTTGGATAAACAGTTCCCTCATGAGAAATGGCTGGAGGAGGCACAGTGAAAGAAAATAAAAGGGCAGGACTGGGAAGATTAGGGGTTCTGCTCTATCTCAAAAAATGTGAAGAAGTGAGACGTTGAAAGAGAGGAGATTACTGGAAGCTGTCTACCCTCACCTGGTTTGTTTGCTTATCACAAAGATCAGGAGTTAAAGACTCCAGACATGTGCTCCAAGGAGGCTACTTTAGCTTGGACAACACCTCAGTCCTAGAGAGGCAAGCGACAGGCATGCTGAATGAGGGGAATGGGTAGAGATGGAGCTGCGGAGTCTGAATTTTACTTATGTAGCCAAGGCTTCCTTTAGTGGTCCTCCCTGGACTTACGCTCTCCTCTTCTTCCTGCATTTCAGAATGCAACCATGAGAGAAATCCTGTGAAGTTTACTGGATCCCCAAATTGGCAAGTAGCAGCCAAGGGATAAGAGACAACAATTCAGCACAATGAGATGCAGAGGGGAGAGAAAGGGGGTGGGGAGTGATGCTGTACCACTAACAAAAGCTGTTCTGGGCCAAGAAGCTGTGCTGAAGCCCATTGAAGTATTGCTGGGTGACTCTGACACTGCAGGAGAGGAGGTGGTGTTGGGGGTTTAAATATATGCTCTCATATCTACTATGTTTGAGGCACCTCAATAGTACTTGTGTTGAACAAACCATGAACTTTCTCAGATACTATTGCTATTGGAGGAATAAAAGTCAGCAGCAGTACTGGGGAAACTGAAATAGAATAACTAACAGTCCTAGTTTTCAGCCAGGTCCCCCTTTTTTCATAGCCAAAAGCCCTTCGGATGTAAAAATCACTATATACTCATAAGTAGAAAAGAAAAATGTCTTAGAGTTGTGGAACTTCAGTTACAATCAGAATAATTAAAAAAGGATGGTTGTGGGACGTAAAACTGTCTCCCTGACCACATGGTCAAAACAACTAATAAGTACTAACAACTAACAAAGTTGTCTGCTTAGGTCAAAATTCAGGGAAAAGGTGGGAGCAAACAAAGCAACTGAATTAAGCAAACAGAAAGAGGGGGTGGAACTTGCCTCAAGCCCATGGGGGAAAAGACTGTTAATATGTTAGTGGCAAGGCATAGTTATACTGTGAAGACTCATTCCCATTGAAAACCAGTGTTATTTTGCATGCAAGATTGTTAATTTTCCCCATCAATTGCAACCTCCAGCAAGGTATCTCCATGCCTAAAGGCACCTAGATGTTATGCACAGCATTGACAAAAGCTTCTGTGACCAGGTTACTGGTCGTATATAAAAGCAACCTGAAGATGTCTAGTGGGCCCTGGTTTAAAGCCTTATCATCATGGTAGCAATGGGAAGGATTTTCAACCAATACTAGGAAATGGGCTCTTTTTTTCTCCACTCCCTTTTAAAAAATTTTTGATCATCCATCTATGGGAGATCCACCTAAAGCAAGATGAGAAATACAACTAGGGAAAGAAATGTATTGGGAAGGAAAATAATGGGACTAGGCATCCAAACAGAGGAATACTGAACAATTCTGCTGCCACATAATCCGGAGCAGAATGCAGCATGATCTGAGTACTGTAGCAAGATTCCTCTCCTGGATTGGTGTTTTGTTGTGTAATTGTTTTTGTTTGTATTGTGTTTGTTTTCTAAGGCTTGGTGTGAGGAAGACACTGATCATGAAATTCATGTGGTTTCTAGCAAGTTTGTCTCTCTGCTGAACTCTATAGTCTTTGACACATACTGGGTCATACTGTAAAACTTCATGCACCTGATTGTAATAAGTAATTAAGAAGGAGGATAGCTGTTCAGTATGTACTGGTATATGGTCCGTATAGCTGAAGCTATTTTATAGTCTCCTGCATTGTTCATAGAATTTTAGGACTCGATATGATATCAATTTCTAAACTCTCATATTGCCCCTCTAATTATTCTATTTTTCATTTTTTAAATAAATTTGCATTAAGGAGGTAAAGATGGAACCATTGCATAGAAGCCCTTTATCTGCACCCTTAGTAGGGTACCCCTTCTTCTTTTTTACAAGACAGAAGTTAACTTTGGCAGATAGATCAACTGTAACATATTCAGGGCAATTTTCCTAAATGTCTTCTGCACTCACTCCATTTGCTGTAATAAGTTTTGGTAATTAATCATCAGAGCTTTTTAAAAAAATATTGTTCTTTTCATGTACTTTGGTAATGCTCATCGGTGCTAAACATTTCCACCACATTATTTATTGCATATTTTTGATTACCATTCATTTTGAAAAGTAATGGGATACTACAGGGATGTAATTTATCTTGTCTAAAAGCCACATGAGAAAACAGCTTATTTTACACTTTTGAGGAGTTTAACAGCTCTTACAATGGGGAACAGCAAAGTTATGCACGAAGCCTATACTGTAACCAATTAATAACTTGATCTTTATTTTACAGTACTCTTATAAATATACAGTTGCTGTGCTGATTCAAGGCCTGTCCAGAAGGGCCTTTTTGGTGTGGGCTGGATCAGACTGCAGAAGGTCAGTTGAGGATGTGACAAGGAGTAATGTGCTATTTGGCACTCCTTTCCAAAAGGCCTACTGACCTCCATGTCAATTAAATACTTCCCATGAACATCTACAGATGGTCAGGGGAAGTCTTTTTAGATGTCTGCTAGATGGTTGCTGATGCAAAGAATGGCTTTAAAGAACTATTATTCTTTTGTTGTGTATTACTGATTGAGAAAATGCCTATAATGAGGGTTTTAATCAGTAGTGCACAGACAAGCAAAGTGTTCTGGGATACTGACACCAGAAGGAGCTGCAAGGCTCTATTTAGTCTCTTCCAAGAGACAACACTTCAGGAAATGAGTCAAGGCACTTTATGTCATAATACCCCTGCTTTTGTATCAGATTTATCATGCTTACTAGAATCAGTTTAAAAATATGACTCTGCCATGGACAGCTAATTGCACATTTTGGTGAGGCAGGAACTGAGTTTTTTAAAACACAAGGGGTTTGTTTATTTTGAATTGATTCTGATCCCATTTTAAAAATTGATCTGGTATGTGTGATCACCAAATGCTGCAGTTGTGAGTTTTGGATTACTTTTACATTTTCCCCCGCTCTGTAACGACGAGGTAGTGCTATGCCACTTTGAAAAATAAAAAATAAAATTAGTAAAAATAATAAGGCAACAGTAAACAATTCTCTTCACAAGGACAAAACACAACCCAGTAGAAGAACATGACCAAATCTTCACCTGGGGTGCTGTGATGCCAGTTCCCTTGTAAATGCATCAATTTTAAATCCAGTGAAGTCGCTAGGTCCAATTTACCAAACAGTTTATAATTAGACTAAAAGTTTGCACCCATCAAGACAAAAAAATCCCAATAATTTAAATCAACTTCAAAATCAGATCCAGCTCCAGATTCATTTCAACAGGATAGTCGCGTATTCTAAACAGGAGCCTTCCAATCTGCACCACAATAGTAGAACCCCAACCCCGGCCCCTACAAGGGTTCAAAATGGTGCAGACTGGGACAAATGGGGATTCAAAGATACCCGTGTGTGTAGGCTAAAGAAAACAGAGCACCAAGTAGTGGGACAAACACTCTGTTGGATACAAATGCAAGACTAGGCTATAGGTCAGTGATGGCAAACCTATGGCACGGGTGCCAAAGGTGGCACTCTGAGCCTTTTCTGTGGGCACCCGACATTGCCCCTTCATAGCCACCTGTATATAGGTTAAATTACTGTATTGACACTTTGCAAAAAAAAAAAAATAGTGGGTTTTGAACTGCAGTTTGGGCACTCGGGTCTCTAAAAGGTTCGCCATCACTGCTATAGGTAATATCTTTATAGGCCACTAATACAACAACAAAATATAATTGCAAGCTTACAAGGGCAATGTCCTCTTTCAATTCCAAAAGTCCAAACAAGGCAAAAGATGTGGTTTGCCAGATCATTCTTGGATGTAAAGTTCTTGGCAAAATATTTGCCAGAGTCTTCTGAAATGATGCAGGAAGCAGCAGGGCTGTTGTTAAAACTGCATCTGAAGTCAAGCATTGGGTTTCACACCCCAGCCCTTCAAACAAAGGGACATAGGCCATGCACACTCACCCACACCTCCTCTCCATTTGGCTCTTTGAGACGTACAAGTCTCTGTTTGGCGGGGTGGGGGTGGAAGAGGGTTGATGCAGAAATCCCATGTGCTCCCTGCTGCTCCCTGCCTCTTCTAAGACTACTGCCTGGCGAACATCATCCGGCCAAGAACTTTACATCTAAGAATGATCTCCTGGCAAACCACATCTTTTGCCATACAGTGGAACCTTGATTTACGTCATTAATCCGTTCCTGAGGTCTAAACATAAGTCAAACATGCCTTAAGTTAAATGAACTTTTCCCATAGAAAGTAATGGGAAAGTGGATTAATCCGTTCCAGATGATGAAAAAGACCCCCGAAAACAGCAATTTAACACAAATTTGACTGGGATAGGAGATTCCTTCTGGGGATGTAAATGAAATGTCTCTTCAAAGAGAGGAGGAGGCAGTGGAATTATAGTCCACAAGTTATACACCTCCACTTTTTAATGTTCATAGCAACAATGTCTAACATTTAAGTTTTACTGATTTTTAACCTGACATTCCAAGTTCTGAACAACCCTATGCTTACCATTAGAGTCCCACAAGTGTACAGCTCCCCAACTAAAATGCTTCCATTGTGGACCAGACTTCTGCAGCCAGATTTTTTACAAGACTGAGCCAACTGTCTAACCAGCGAGGCCAGCCCCGAGCTCCTGGCCCTTCTCCTCCGGCGGCAACGGTGGCTTTGGTGAGGCCGAGGGCCAGCTCCAGGTGCTCGGAGCTGGCCTCGCTGAAGCCGCTGGCTGCCGGAGGAGAGGAAGAAGGCAGGAGCAGTTTGGAGGTGGCAGCCGCGATGCTGGGTCGTGGCTGCCGCCCGATTCTGGTGCCTTGTGCTGGGGCTCCGAGCTGTAAGTCAAAGCCTGCGACTCAAGTCAAACAGGCCCCTTCTTGCTGCAAGTCAAGCAGCATGTAAGTCAAGGTTCCACTGTATTTGGATTTTTGGTACATGCTTTGAAAAAGAGGGTATTGCCCTCAAAAGCTTGCAATGATTTTTTTTTGTTATTTTATTAGTGGCCTATAAAGGCATCACCTGTAGCCTAGTCTTGCATTTGTATTTTGTCATGGTCCCATGGCTTCCCCCTTTCTTGCTCCCCCCTAGACTCTCAAGTGTTAGATTATTTCTTGTTCCCCAAGTCATCCTAAAAACACAGTGTCCCGCGTCGAAGGGGACCAAGGCGTTTTCAGAATCCTTCAACAAACAGGGAAGCCCTGAGCTCGCTGCCTTCTCGATCCCCCCTCCTGCTCCGGACGCCCAGTTTGCCCACGAGGACTTTGCCGGCCGGGCACAACAAGGGGGAAATGGCCGAGGGACCGTGACAGCGTCTGCCATGGGAAACAGGAAGCCGGCAGGGCTTTTCTGGCGAGGCGGCGACGCCTGTGGCGTTTAAAGGGGGTGGAGTTCGCGAAGGGGGAAACGCTGAGCGGGCGGGATTCCTAAAGGTCCCGCACAAGCCTCGCCGGCGCCTCCAAGCCGAGCGAGGAGCGTGAGGGAGCCGCCTCTAGGGGTCGCTGGTGGGGCGAGCAAGGGCAGCCCCCCCGGGAGAGAGACAGACAGAGAGCGCTGGGCGGAGGAGAATCAACGGGGCGGACGCAGCCAGGCAGGGAGGCAGGGAGGGGGGCGGCCCTGCTGCTGCTGCTGAGACGGGAGGAGAGGAGCAAACAACTTTTTTGCAGCGAGCGGCAGGCAGCGGCCCGCCGTGCCTGTGCAGGGTGTAACCTGAGACGGGAGCGCGGCGCGAGAGGGAGCGAAAAGGCGTCGGAGGAAGAAGAGGAAGAGAGGCTACCCCGCCGCCGAGGGGCCGACGAAGGCGGCAGGCAGAAGGGTGGGTGGGTGGTTAGGTGGGTGGGTGGATGGCGACCGCCTTTTCTTCTCGCCGCCGCCGCCACCGCCGCTGCTAGAGGCATCCGAGGCGCTGGGAGAAGCCGGTCATGAGCAAGAGGGAAGCCGCCTGAGCCTCGGGCGAACTTTTTCCGACCCTTTCCCTCCCCGCCCCTCCCCTCCCCTCCCCTCTCCTTCACGCCCGGCCGTCGGAGCGGAGCAGTCGGATGGAGGATGCGCTCTCCCCGGCCGGCTGCCTGAGCAGGAGGAGGAGACGGCGGCGAAGGAAGCGACGGGGGCGACGCCGAGGATGAAGCAGCAGCAGCAGCAACAGCAACAGCCGCCGCCTCAACACCACCAACACCACCAGCAGCAACACCATCACCACCAGCAGCAGCAACACCCGCACCATGTGGCCGCCCCGCCGGGCATTGGGGGTCCCGGGCCAGGCATGGTGGGCTGGAGGCGGCGGAGGCCCCTCTCGCTGCTGCCTTTCCTTTCCCTCCGCGACTACGGCTTCTGCATGGCCGCCCTGCTGCTCTTCTGCCTCGGCTCCCTTTTCTACCAGCTCAACGGGGGGGCCGCCTCACTTTCTGCTGGACCTGAGGCACTATCTGGGTAAGGCGAGGGCCAGGGCGGTGGGGTGGGGTGGGGTGGGGGTGGAGGGGGGGGGAGATGCCGGTGGCCTCTTGTGGACTAGCCTGTCGGTTGGAAATAGATGGGAAAGGAGAGCTCTCTTCTCCTCCCCCCCCCCCCACACTGTTGCCGGGAGGGACCCTCAGGAGTTGAAAGGAATGGCAGTTGAAATTCCCCAGCTCCCGAAAAGTAACGTGTGAAGTGGGGAACCTTGGCGTCGATGGGTGCCTCGCAAGTGGGTCTCGTATCCAAAGAAGTTTAAAGGAGCCGCTGCTGCCCCCCACCCCCCACCCTTTGTGCAGTCTGGGGGAGGAGGAGGGCAACAAGGCTTCACACTCTTCACACTGGCCAAACGTTACAGGCCTCCTTATGCCCGGCTGGGGCGAGTTAGTCAACAGTAGTCTGTATGGGTCAGAGTGCCTGGAGGCAGAGCCATGAGTTGGGAGTTTGAATCTGGAGGCTGCCCCAAATATGAGGGGCCACTTGAGACCAGCTGGACAGTGGATGACAGGGAATGGGAATGGAATCCCATGTCATTTTTAACACATAACCAATATCATTGTCTTACATACTGTATATGCCATTTATTTGAAACACATGCCACCTTTTTGTCTTGGGATACTCTATTAATCTTGGTCTTTACAGTTGCTGCTCACATGGTAGTCAGTGCATTAAAATGCAAAGTTTGCAATTAAGGGGCCTTCAGTATGCTGTATTTATGCCCACATACTATTTTAAGGAGCGAATAATGGAAATATAGATGTTCCCTGAAGTTTCCTACTCACCCTTTCAAGGCTGTATGGTCTTCTAAGGTTTATTTGACTGATAAATTGTTATTATGGGGGTAAGAATATCTTCTCTGGTGTTTAATATACACAACATTTATTTAAGTTAAGCTCATGGTTTCAATATCTACTTTTAATAGACATAGTAATTCCCCCCACTTGCCATTTTCTAATCTTTTAAGTCCTTAGGAAATCTCCATGGCTCTTCACCAAGTTTGTTTTCCCTATCTTGAAAAATGCATTGGCCGTGATGACTTGTCTGTTCAGTTGCATTCTTTTAAATTTATATATGGGGACATTGACACTGTTGGTGGAAAGAAAGTGAGAGAGAAAGGAAGACAAGAGTGTCTTTAAGGGCAACGTAGGCTTTGCACAAACCAAATCAATGTAGTTCATAATTAGTCCCTGTGTGTAGAATAAAGGTGAGCAATAGATCTGAGTTTGCTGTAATAAACCTTAAAATACAGATCCTGCAAGAGTATTTAAAAAGAGACAGGCATGGTACATTAAAGAAGGCCAAAATCTAGTATGGCAAGGTCAGGACAGCAGCAGTCTTGTAATAATCATCATCATCAGCATCTTACAATTGCAGAGTTGGAGGTCTTCCTGGAGCCATTCATATATTTGTTTGCTTTTTTTTTTCAACTGAAGCTGATGAATATTTTCTGACTGATAATTCACATATAGCTACATCTTATAGCTCCATATAAACAAACATCTTGTATGCCCATTTTGTGCAGTTTTCCAATGTGTAATGGCTATACTGCATGTCGAAATGTAACAGGCACGTGATCTTAATACTGTACATGTGACTATTGATGTGTTGTTTTTCTGAGCTGAAATTATATTATTTTAGGAAATGGCTACTGTGAAATGTCTCTTCTAGCTCTCATAATTTTTATTCCTTACTCTTCACCATCCCGTTTCCTACAGTTTGTTTATGTTGTTGTTATGTGCTGACTTATGGTGATCCAATGAATGAGCAATTTCCATACTGTGGTGTCCTTAACAGTCCTGCTCCGCAGTTGCAAATGCAAGCCTGTGGCTTCCTTTAGGAGTTCAATCCATGTCGTATTTGGATTCTCCTCTTTTCCTGCTGTCTCATTGTCTTTTCCAGGACATCCTTCCTTCTCAGGAAGTGCCAAAGTATGACAGCCTCAATTTCATAATTTTTACCTCCAGGGATGCTCCACTCTTGATTTTCTCTTGGACCCACTTACTCATCTTTTTAGCATTCCAGGGTTCCTACAAAGCTCTCCTCCAGCAACATATTTGAAACAAATCAGTGTTTTTCATATCAACTTTCTTTACTGTCCAGCTTTCACACTCATTCATAGTGGTTAAAATACTTTGTTGATCCTGGCCTTGTGTGTCTACTGACATATCCTTACAATTAATTATCTTTTCTAATTCATTCATTACTGCCTTTCTGAGTCTCCTTCTGATTTCTTGATTGTAGTCTCGTTTGGATTGATCAGAAGTCCATCGCTGATTTCTGCCATCTTGGTTTTTCTTTTTACCAAGAAGGAGTTGCCTTTTTGCATTCTCCCTTTATAATATCTCTGGTTCCAATCCACAATTGTTCCAGTTTACAATCTGTTGAGTTTAGTAATGGAAATCTGTTCCCTATGTGGACTGTAATTTCATTGGGAACTTTATTTTGCCTCTCAAGAATGTTCCGGCTTGTTTGTCTTACTGGCAGCCCAAAGTATCTGCAAAGCTCCTCCAGCAACAGATTTCCAACAAAGCAGTTCTTTTCCTGTTAGCATTCTTGATTATCCATATATAGTGATCAGAAATACAAGACTGAATAGTATTGGTCTCTAGTCCCATAGCCTTACACATGATGGCTTTTTCTAATTCCTTCATTGCTGCCCTTCCAAGTCTCAGGTTGCTTCTGATTTCTTGGCTGTGGATTCCCTTTGGATTGATGATTGAGCCAAAGTATAAAAAAACTTAACAATTTCAATTTCTTCTTTTGCAATTTCTGTCAATATTAAAGTTGTGTAGTTCTTCTGTGGTCATTATGCTTGTCTTAATGTTCAGCTGCAGTCCTGCTTTTGCACATTTTTGTTCACTTTCATTAAAAGTTGCTTCAAAACATTGCTGCTTTCTGCCAGTAAAAGTGTTATCTGCATATCTTAGATTGATGACCTTTCTTCACATCAATTTTCACTCTAATCTAGCTTTCCCTTTGATAAGGTTTGTCCAAAGATTGAACAGATAAGGGGACAAAATGCACCTTTGTCTGTAGAAAACTATTCTGCCTCTCCGTATTTTCCCCAACTTTTGCTTATTGTCCACAACACAGAATACACTTCAGGAGAATCAAGTGCTGCGGCATTACTACTCAGTTGTTTATAAACATTTATTTATACTTAATTGCAAGTCTTGAAACTACCATCCAGGGTGTATTTATGTACAGTATAGGCTAAATAGGCTGAAGCCTAGAGCCTCTAAATCTAAGGGGGCCTCCGCAGCCTTCCCCCTCCAGTGGTTAGTCTCCCCTCTCCCAAAAATGGAAACCGAAGACTTCATGTGAGGGCCGGGCAACTTGGTCCCAGCAACTGTGAGACTCAGGGTAGTTGGCTCTTTTAAAGGACTAGTATGGGTTGTTGGATGGGAGCCTGATGTTTGCTGTTGCTGGAATTATTATATGAGAAACTATAGTTAATTATTAACCTATATTTTGCATCATTTTCCAGCCTCCTAATTGCACATATCTTGGAGAAAATTATTTTGTATCCTTTTGGCTATTTTGGAGTTTATAAACTTTTGAAAATGGTTAAAATGGGAAATGATGCTGTACTATAGGTTTGGCTTGTTGAATGTGACAGAATAGATTCCATCTTGTGCTTGCTTTAGTTTAGGTCGTTTGGTTTAGTTAAAATGGCCACCCCCACCCTGGGAAGTAGGGCAAAATTCCAGGGTAGGTGTATAAATCCCCAATGCCTCTGTGGCCAAAAAGTGCATGAAAGCCAGGGGGCAGAGTCAGAAGATATAAACGCTCTAGCCAGGCTGGGAGTGGGGAGTCATCCTGTGACCCTCAATGAGGCTAGGAGGCTCTTGCTGCAGATTGCCCATAGGCAGAGAGAGGCCTTGGGGATTAGGGAAGGCAGTAATGGGAGGACTTCTTGGAGGGATCCAAAACTCTCTGTAGAAGTCAGGAGGCCAGGCTGCAAATTGGTAACTGAACCTACCGTAATCCCGAAAAAGTCCAAAGCTGTTCAAATGCCAACCCTCCAGGAGAAACCCAAAAGTTAGGGGTTTTCATCTCCAAACGCCAGGAGGCAGCCAGAGGGGTCTCACTGCCTCAAGAAAGGCATAGGGAAGCCAGTGAGTGGTGGCAACTACTGAAGAGTGACAGAAGCCCATATTACACAGCATATGCAATATAATTTGTAAAATAGGGGTTTCAAGGTAAATGAGATATATAAGAAACTGTTTCACCCAACCAACTCACAGCTGAGTGGAGACTTTGAACCCAGATTCTCTGAGCCTTGATCCATTACTCTGTTCATTTCCCCATGCTGGATGTATGGCACCTCAGTGACTGACAAATTTTATTTGACATCAGCTCTCATGTACTGTAGCCAGCAGTCCCTCTAATTTTCAGCCCCACTATGTTGGGGCTCTACCCCTTGTGTGTGAAATGCCGCACTGTTGTGAGTAAGCAGAAGAGGAACAAAGTAAAAATGCTTCGCTTCCAAAGCATCTTAGCCACCCCTGAAGAACTGTGATACGAGAGGAGCCTGTATAGATTAATGAACATCAAGCCAACATACTATTACAAGCAATGCCACTTGTGTTCAGTGGCTCCAAAGTGTCGTCTCTCTCTCTAAATAAATGCAGTCAATGGCCTCCAGACCATGTCAGAGTCACTTGAGAGTCCTCAATCTTTGGCTCTGCTCACTTCTTGTATTCACTTTTCTGAGAAAGCCAAGTCCCAAACATATTTATGCCAGATGTTGAGAGTTAGATCTTTTCCATCTTTCTGTCAGCTTGGTTCACTTCTTTAGATGCATATAGTGTAGTTTCAGTGGGCAGTATTCATGGGTATAGTGTGAGTTCCATCTCTCTCTCTCTCTCTCTCTGCCTCTGTCTCTGTTTCATCAAGTATAAGAATGAGAAAACAGGCTTTTATTTCAAAGAAATGCTTTTATTCTCTGAAAAGTAGAAATATTATATAACATTTAATGTCCTGGCACTTCCTAAAACGTTGTCACTACATTAATTTAATTCTGAAAACTCCCTTGAAGGAATCGAGTCTCTCTCAGATATGAAACTGAGCACAGGGAGTTTGTGGAGGTTGAGCCCTGGGGCAGAATAAGTGATACCCAAGCAAAGCAGTGTAATCCAGAGTTCTGGCTTGAAGCAAAGGAAGTGGAGAAAATTACAACATTCTTAGAAGTAAAATATGCTGTAGTTAGCTTATGTTTTGTGCAATGAAAAGGCAGTCATAATATGCTAATTGCTAGTAAGAAGTGGAGGAAACCTATGCTGAGGAAATGGGAATTGGCACAGGAATTACCGGTAGTTCTTCTATGGTACAATTGGTGCTGCTCTGGACAATTTCATTTCAAAACAGTTTCAGCAGCTACCTAGAAAATGCAGTGTAGTAAAATTTTAGTGACACAAAGGTGTACTTCTATTCCTCAAGGACATAGACCATAGTAATAAGTGTGGCAGGTACAGTGTATATAAAAAGTTTACACACCCCTGTTAAAATGTCAAGTGTATGAGATGCAAATAAATGAGACCAAGGTAAATAATTTCAGAACTTTTTCCATCTTTAATGAGACCTATGAATGGTGCAACTCAGTTGAATCATAAACTGAAATCTTTTAGGTGGAGGAAGTAAAAATAATATGTGTGCATATAAAATAATATGTGTGTATATGTGTGCACACCCTCTTCTAACTGGGAATGTAGCCGTACTCAGCAGTAAAACATCACATTCAAATTCATGTTAAGTAGGAGTCAGTACACACCTGCCATCATTTAAAGTGCCATCATTTAAAGATCAGCTGTGCTAGTAGGTCTTTCCTGACAATTTCTTAGTCACATCTACAGCAGAAGCCATGGTCTGCAGAAAGCTTCCAAAGCATTAGGGGCATCAGTCAGGAGCAAAGGTACAGAAGAATTTCCAGAGCATGGTACACAGTGAAGACAGCCATCATCAAGTTGAGAAAATATGGCACAACAATGACATTACCAAGAATTGGACGTCCCTGCCAAATTGATGAAAAGACTAGAAGAAATTTGGTCAGGGAGGCTGCCAAGAGGCCTTTAGCAGCATTAAAGGAGCTGTAGGAATATCTGGCAAGTACTGGCTGCGTGGTACATGGGACAACAATCTCCCGTATCCTTCATATGTCTGGGCTATGGGGGTCGAGTGGCAAAAAGGAAGTCTTTTCTTAAGAAGAAAAACATCCAAGCCCGGCTAAATTTTGCAAAAACACATCTGAAGTCTCCCAAAAGCATGTGGGAAAAAGTGTTATGGTCTGATGAAACCAAGGGTGAATTTTTTGGCCATAATTCCAAAATAATGCCATACCCACAGTGAAGCATGGTGGTGGCAGCATTTTTGAGGCTGTTTTTCTTCAGGGTTCTGCTAGAAAACTGAACATGAGGAGGATCTTCATCTTTCAACAGAAGATTAACATTTTGGAATGTCCCAGCCAGAGTCCAGACCTGAATCTGATTGAATATCTGTGGGGTGATCTGAAGAGGGCTGTGCATAGGAGACACTTTGCAGTCTGACAGATTTGGAGGGAGTGTTATTGCAAAGAAGAGTGGGCAAATATTGCCAAATCAAGATGTGCCATAATGATAGACTCATACCCCAAAAGGCTGAGTGCTATAATAAAATCAAAAGGCAAAATATTAGTTTAAGGGTGTGCATGCATATGCCATCATATGTGGCTTTAGTCCATCCTGCATGAGAGAATGCAGAAAGTGGTGTTAGGGGACTCATGTTCAACACCATGACCACTGACCTGCAGGGTACTTCAGGGTTCTGTTCTGTCTCCTACGCTATTTAACATTTATAGGGAACCACTGGGGGAAATTACAGTGGTACCTCAATTGACGAATTTAATCCATTCCGAATGCATGCTCTTAAGTCGAACTTCTCTTAAGTCGAACTACTCTTGAGTCGGGGTACCTATCTAAAAATTTAAAAAATAAGTTAAAAATATTTTAAAAATTGTAAGTTGAGCAGACCATATCTAAAATTTGTAAGGCAGCAGTTAAAACGCCAACAATTTTCTGCTCTTAAATTGAATTGTTCTTAAGTTGAGCTGCTCTTAAGTTGGGGTACCGCTGTATTCGGAGTTTTGGGGTGAAGTGTCACTAGTATGTTGATGACACTCAACTCTACCTGTCTTCACCTCCAGATTCCAAGGAAGCTATTTCGACTTTAGATCAGTTCTTAGCTTTAGTAATGAACTGGATGAAGAAGAACAAACTGAAACTAAATCCAGACAAGACAGAGATGCTTCTGCTCAGTCAAAAAGGAGATCAAGTGATAGGGATGCAACTTGTCCTAGATAGGATTACCACCACCACCACCCAATTGAAAAACAGAGGTCTGTAGCTTGGGAGTACTCCTGGACTCATCCTTGAGCCTAGATGGCTAGGTCACAGCTGTGGACAGGAGTGCATTTGCAAAATTAAAACTATCGTGCCAATTACGCCCATTTCTTGAGAAATCTGCTCTGGCCACTGTGACACATGCCCTAGTGACCTCCCAGCTAGACTACTGCAATGCACTCTATGTGGGGCTACTGATGAAAAGTCTCAGGAAACTTCAACGGGTCCAAAACATCAGCCAGATTGTGGACTGAAGTGAGTTACAGAAATACATTACACCTGTACTAAAGCAGCTCCACTGGCTGCCAATCACCTACTGAGCACAATTCAAGAAGCTAACCTTAACCTACAAAGCACAAAATGGCCTGGGTCCAAGCTATCTTAAAGATTGACTCAGAGTATGAACCAGCTTGGGTGCTAAGATAATCAGGAGAGGCCTTTCTCTCCATTGTGCCACCTTCACAGGTGCGCCTCAGAAGCACTGTACATATGAAAGGGCCTTCTTTGTTGCTGCTCCCAGCCTTTGGAACTCCCTCCCGCTGGAGACCAGGACTGTCCCGTCTCTGCTGTCTTTCTGGAAGCAGGCAAAATCCTTCCTCTTCGGGCAAGCTTTCTCTGAATGAGGGGCTTCCTAGTACGGTCTGTAACTTTATATGGATTACTATACATGATTGCATTGACTGATTTCATAAGAACACCAGTGTTTTCCATGTTACTTTCCACCCCTCATAATAGATTTTTAGTTTCTTTTTGCATGCTCTTTGTAGCTCTACTGTTACCTTTTAATGTTCTAAGATGCCTCTTTTAACTCCCTGTTCTTAACTTGAATATGTCTTAAATGTTCTGGATATTGTCCCTCATTACTGTAAACCACCTTGGGTCTTTTTACAAGGAGAAAGGTGGGGTAAAATATTCAAAATAAATAAATAAATATTATTTCAGTATTTTATTTTCCTTCCTCCACCTAAAATCTTTCTGTTGGTGGTTCAACTGAGTTGTACAGATCGTAGGTCTCATTAAAGGTGAAAAAAGTTCTGAAATGATTTATGTTTGTCTCATTTATCTACATCACAGATGCTTGACATTTTAATAGGGGTGTGTAAACTTTTTATATACACTAAAAAGTGCAGCCTATGTATACAAAATATTTATCATTGACCAATGCTACGGTAGTATAAAATGCCCCTCTTTTTAATACGGAGGGAGCTCTCCCATACATATGAAATGAAATGCAATTAATAGAGACAGAAGACAGAAATCCATATGGGGGGAGAGATGTGGATATAATCCAGGGAGGATGTTAAATGATATGCCTCTGAACAAAGTGGTGAAAGTCCGAGGGGAAAACATAACTAGATCTACTGTCCATTATGTGATCAACTTTTAAAACATTGATGCAATTGCAGCTAAATTTGGTTCAAATTTGCCAGCGTAATCAGGACCTCAGAATGTGATTCATATTGACTGGGGCTGATTGAAGTCCAGAATACCAGGGTACCAGGTTGCCAAAGGCTGAATTATGTTTCCTCTTGATTCACTATACTATGACTGCTTTAAAAGAGACCTAATGACAATAAGCCAAGATCTGAAACAGTTTTCATTTCTTTTGTGTGTTTTTCTAAAGCATTGGATAAACAAACTAGGGTTCTTTGAGTCTAGATGTTGCTGGGGATTCCTGATTTAAATGAAGCAGGGGTTGCCTTCAGCCACCTGATATAACAGAAGAGGAAGGTGAGGAGACTTGTGCAGTGTGGTCGTTTTAGCAGTAAATAATTGCTTCCTATTCCTTCTGAAGCAGGCCTCCCTGTTCAAAACATATCTCATTTGTTGCATTTATTTTTAAAAGCAGAGTCAGCCTTTCAGCAACTGTCAAGGTGGCATAGACAAGGTGTGTCCAGTCACTGCTGTGATTGTAAATTTGTCTGTTGTGGACTAAGGGGACAGCAGGTTAGGAGTTCACCTCGTCCTGCAACCTAAAATATGCAGGATTATTTATTTATTTATTTATTTATTTATTTATTTATTTATTGCACTAGTCAGAAGTGAAAAGGAGTGGATATTTCTGGAATGTACAGTGTTCAAACACAGTTTTTCCATTCTGGTCAGAGATTTCAGGAATAATGACTGAAAACGTGGGGTTGCCCTTGACCCTTGTCTGGAGGCTCCAGCGGGTGCAGAATGCGGCGGCCAGACTGGTGGTGGGTGCTCGTAGATTCGAGCACATCACCCCAGTTCTGGCCCGCCTGCATTGGCTACCCGTTGCCCTCCGGATAAGGTTCAAGGTCCTGGTTTTGATTTTCAAAACCCTCCACGGCTTGGGACCAGAGTACCTGTCGGAGCATATCTCTCAGAGATCGACTGGGACCAGGCCCACGAGAATGGCGCAGGCGCGCTCACTGAGGGTGACCAAACCCAGGGACGCGTGGAAATCGCTCACGCGTAACCGCGCCTTCTTTGTGGTGGGCCCCACGTTGTGGAACCATCTCCACAGTGAGCTGCGCCTTGCATCGTCCCTGCCCGCCTTTAAAAAGGCTTTGAAGACCCACCTTTTAAAGGAAGCATTTGGCGACCTTTTTACTTAATTTTACATTTTTTTGCCGCCTGCCTCATCTGTTCTCATGAATATTGACCCCCTCTATTTTATTGGATCGTTCTATTTATTGTTCTGATTTTTGGTTTTCTTTTATTGTGGTTTTGTATTCTGTTAGCCGCCCAGAGTTCCGATCCGGAAGATGGGCAGGATATAAGTACAACAAATAAATAAATAATAAATAAGTTCAACTCCAGCCCGTGGAAGGCTAATGATGTCATCAATAGGATGGTTTTTGAGAGTTAAAACACTTCCTTTTTCTGTGCTTCAGCTGCCACAGCTCTCTTGTAACCCTTTTCAGTGTGTGGAAACCACAGGATGGTAGGAGGAAGTTTGACTGATCATTGATGCTGCCAGGATGTCTTTCTCTCCCTCTCTGTGGTTTTCCTTTCTTGACCTATGGCTCCTTTCTCTTTCTATTTCATTGTATGATTTACATCCCTTCTGTTTCCTTCCCTTCTTGCTTGACTCTTCTCTTTGTCTCTCCTTGGGTCTACCTTCTCTCTCTCTTCTTCCTCCCGCGGCTCTTTGCTTGTGGTAGGCCAGAAGTTCCAATACACCATTTTTCTGAAAGTAATCCCCATTCCACTCAGTGAAACCTATTAATTTCCTGAAGTATTGCAAGTACATTTGGACAGTGGCTACAGAATAGTTCAATAAGCATGTGCAGGCAGAATTTGTGGAGACTTACCTGTATAGCACAAACATATTTTTCTCATATCTTCTAAATGACAGAACAGATCAACCTCAATTTTTTAAAAGCAGGTAACAAGAATCATTTCTTTTTAAAGAAGCAGTGGTATGTCTTCAAAAATAACTACTTACTTTACTACACACGTAAGCACAAAAGTGCTTGGAGGAAAAGGCTACAATATTTTTAAACAGAGATTAGAGATTAAAAATATTTGTTCAGCTGTCTCCAAATTGGCCACAGTGCAAGCTCATGCTGTCTACAATCATCGTGCTATATGTGGTCCTGATTCAAGAACCCATTCAAAGGTTATAACCTTTGCTCCTGCACACTTGGATCAGTAATGGATTTTGGAATGCTGTTTTGACTTGTCATACAAAAAAGGTTCTGTGCATTAAGAACATAAGAACATAAGAAGAGCCATGCTGGATCAGGCCAAAGGCCCATCTGTTCCAGCTTTCTGTATCTCACAGTGGTCCCACCAGATGCATTTGGGAGCGCACGAGACTAGATATCTTTGTCCTGATACCACTCCCCTGCACCTGGCCCTTGAAGTGCCTGGTTTTAAGCCCGGAGATTATACATCTCCATCATGGTTTGTAACCTGTGATGGACTTTTCCTCCAGGAATCTGTCCAATCTCCTTTTGAAGGCATCCAGGCCAGATGCCATCACCACATCCTGTGGCAGGGAGTTCCACAGACTAACAACGCGCTGGGTGAAAAAATATTTTCTTTTGTCGGTTCTTACTCTCCCAGCCCACAATTTGAGTGTATGTCCCCTAGTTCTGGTATTTTGTGAGAGGGAGAAGAGCTTCCCTCTATCCACTTTACTCATGCCCTGCATTATTTTGTACGTCTCAATCATATCCCCCCTCAGGCGCCTTTTTTCCAGACTAAAGAGCCCCAAATGTTTTAGCCTTTCCTCATAAGGGAGGTGCCCCAGCCCAGTAATCATTTTAGTTGATCTCTTTTGAACCTTTTCCAGTTCCACTATGTCTTTCTTGAGATGCAGTGACCAGAAATGTATACAGTAGTCCAGGTGTGGCCTTACTATTGTTTTGTATAATGGCATTATAATGTTGGCTGTTTTATTTTCAATCCCCTTTTTGATAATCCCTAGCATGGAATTGGCCTTCTTCACCGCTGCCACACATTGGGGAGACACCTTCATGGAGCTGTCCACCAACACACCAAGATCTCTTTCCTGATCCATCACAAATAACTCAGAGCCCATGAGTTGATAGATAAAGTTTTGATTTTTTTGCCCCAATATGCATTACTTTACATTTGCCTACATTAAAATGCATTTGCCATTTCGCAGCCCATTCTCCCAGTTTGGAGAGATCCTTCTGGAGCTCTTCACAATCTTCTCTGGTTTTTACCACATGGAAAAGTTTTGTGTCATCTGCAAACTTGGCCACCTCACTGCTTATCCCTGTCTCCAGGTCATTTATGAACAGATTGAAAAGCACCGGTCCTAGGACAGATTCCTGGGGCACATCGCTTTTCACTTCTCTCCATCGTGAAAATTTCCCGTTGACACCTACTCTTTGTTTCCTGGATCTCAACCAGTTCTCAATCCATAAGAGGACCTGCCCTCTTATCCCCTGACTGTGCAATTTTCTCAGCAGCCTTTGGTGAGGGACTGTGTCGAAAGCCTTTGGAAAATCTAGATAGATTATATCCACCGGTTCACCCAAATCCACATGCCTGTTGACGTTTTCAAAAAATTCTAAAAGATTTGTCAGACAAGACTTACCTTTACAGAAGCCATGCTGATTTTCTCTCAGCAAGGTTTGTTCTTCTATGTGTTTTAAGATTTTTTCTTGGATGAGGCTTTCCACCATCTTCCCTGGGACAGATGTATGGCTAACTGGCCTGTAGTTTCCCGGATCCCCCCTCCTTCCTTTTTTAAAAATTGGTGTGACGTCCGCTATCCTCCATTCATAATAAGGATTAAAGTTTTGACTACACTGCAGGTTTAATACTATGAATTTGGGATGAATATTAGTAAAGTATGTTGCTGTTTGCATACTCTCCATTTCAGGATCTATAATTATTTCAAATATCTTAATATTCTATATGAAATGAAGAGTTCTTAGATTGTTTGATTTCTCATTTCAAGTTGATTTCAAATGTATGCTTAGGTTAGTTGGTAGGAGTTCCTGTCCCACCACAGACTTCAGGTTGGCAGATAAGGTGCCACAGAATGCTTGGACTGCAGTATTAATGTCCTGGTGAATGTAACTTATCTGTAGGATCAGAACTGGTGGTTTTGGACCACATTTATCTCCCTGAAGTGCTTTTTCACAAAATATAGTTCTGTGTATGTTATCTGCTCCAAATGCTAGCTAGGTGGTACCTGCAGTTCTAAAAGATTACAAAATTAGGTCCAGAGTGATACCACCTGATTGTGAACTCTACAAGTTCTGGTCTTTTGAAAATCAGCTATAAACCCAATAGTTGCATTCAGATGTTATAATAAGTTGAAATTCATGAGAAATTTGGTTTTACTTGATTGAGGCAACCTATCTATGCTGCCCCTTCAGTCCTACTCCTAGTGTGGGCAGATCAAAACAAACATATAACTAATGCCTTTGTCTTGGTAGGTCTAGAAACAGCTAATTTCTTATAATGCTGTAGTTATGTGCCATCAAGTGCTTCCAACTTATGGCAACCCTATGAAGGAGCAATCTCCAGAATGTCCCATGCTCAGCTGCCCTGTTCATCTCTTATAAACTGAAGCCTGCAGCTTCCTTTGAGAAGTCAGCCCATCTCATAGTTGGGTCTCCTCTTTTCCTGCTGCCTTCCACCTTTCCCAGCATTATAGTCTTTTCCAGAGATCACTGACTTCTCATGATGTGCCAAACGTAGAACAGCTTCAAGTTCAACATGTTGGCCTCCAGAAAATGTTCAGGCTTGTTTATCCAGGGAATCCACAAAGCTCTCCTCCAGCATCACTTTTCAAATGAATTCTTGTCCTGACCCATTCTTTTGTTGTGTATTGTATGTGGTTACAGAAGTCATTGTCAGAACCAAGAATTTGCAGCATTGGCAATGTTCTTGTGATTTCTTAGTGAACACATAAATCAGATTGTGAGGAAGTAGCAGAGAAAGGTGCACCCTCCTCTCCAGACAAACCCAGGACCAGAAAGAATTGAAGAGGGATTGGAGGGGATAAAATGGGAGGAGCCGGGAGAAGGGCAGTTAGAAACGGTGGGAAGGAGTGAAAGGGTGGAGGAGAGTGTTACTGTGGTGATAGAAGAAGAGAGGTTCACTGAAATGGTGGAACTCTTTGAAGTGGTGAAAGAGGACCCTTGGACTGGGGAGTGGGTCACGTTCTGTCTACCCCGAGAAGCCGCTGAGTGGGAGTGTTACAGTCGTAAGGTGCGAAATGCTCCGTTTTGGGGGCAGACGACCAAGAGAGCAGCCCATAAGCAAGTGCAGGCTCTACAAGCATGGGAAAAACAGAAGAAAGAGAGAAGATTATGTCTCTCTACCCTTGCGAATGCACAGATGAGAAAACCCTCACTACCCCAGGGCCATTGGGAGCCTACTCCCCGTCTCTGGGAGCCGCTGAAAGGGAATTACTAGCTAAGCACTTGCTTGCAAGTAGACACAATCGCAAGAAAGGATTCTGGCCTGTTTGTTGTAGTATTAATTTTCTTCTTAAAGGAAGGGATTAAAATAAATAACAAGATAACATTAAAATGTGCCTAAATATATTCCAGGTACAGTATATTTAATGAGCCTGAAAATGTATTTCAAATACATGTCCAGTACCATTGTCATGTTGCACTGTTCTTTCTGTTGCCTACACAATTCTGCAAGTGTAGACATCAGTATTGGTAGAGCTTTAAAGAGAAGGGATGTAAGTCATAGAAAGAGATAGAAAGTTTTTTCTGCTGTTGCATTTGTGGAAAGCTTGGTATGCTGTTGACAGGAGTTCTGTTCCACAATACAGTAACTTTTTCTGCAGATGCCTTTTAATATTAGGATTCTACCATGTGAAGTAGTAGTATAGTATTTACATGGAACTGTTGGGAGAGGTCATCAGGAGGTTTGGGTTGAGGAATCAGAAGTATGCTGACGGTACTTAGCTCATTTTCCACCAATCCAGGTGAGGCTGTCTCTATACTGAACTCGTGTCTGGGCCAGATAATGGACTGGATGAGGGTTAATAAATTGAAACGTAATCCAGACAAGACAGAAGTGCTGTTAGTGGGTGCTTCACCAGACAGGATAGAGGGCCATCTCCCTGTTCTGGACTGGGTTGCACTCCCCCTAAGGGACAGGGTCCGCTGCTTGGGGGTACTCCTGGACCCCAGTCTAACTCTGGAAGCCCAGGTGGACTCGGTGGCCAGGGGTGCCTTTCTGCAGCTGCAGAAAATATACCAGCTCTGCCCCTACCTGGACGAACGGAGCCTCATGACAGTTACGCATGCACTGGTAACATCCCGTATTGATTACTGCAATGTGCTCTACGTGTGGCGGCCTTTGAAGACGGTTCGGTGATTGCAACTGGTTCAGAATTGTGCAGCCCGGCTGGTGAGTTGTGGGGCTGCCAGGGATCATATCACACCAATTCTACGTAACCTGCATTGGTTACCAGTTGTTTCCCGAGCCCAATTCAAAGTGCTTGTTTTGGCATATAAAGCCCTAAATGGCTTGGGACCTAGATATCTGAAGGACCGTCTCCTTCCTTATGAACCTACCCGGCAATTAAGATCTAGCCAGGGAGCCCTCCTGAGAGTGCCATCCCTCAAGGAGGTGAAAGGGATAGCTTGTAGGTCTAGGGCCTTTTTGGCAGCTGCCCCCAGGTTATGAAATGCCCTACCAAGTGACAACCGCCTGGCGCCAACACTGATGACATTTCGGCGCCAGGTAAAAACCTTCCTGTTTCTGAAGCTTTTTTTAACTGACATAACATAGATTGTGGGTCCTGGTGGCAATTTTAGTGTTTTGTGTTTAAATGTTTAGATACATTTATGTTTTTATTGTTTTAATTGTCCATTGCCTTTTTAATGTTTTAACTGTTCATTTTAATTGTAAGCCTCCCAGAGACCTTTGGGTAGTGGGCGGCATATAAGTTAAATAAATAAATAAATAAATAAATAAATTTGAAGACTTCCCTAAGTATTTCTTGAATATTTTAATTGGCCCTGAGACTTGAGTGGTAAAATTAATATAAACTATTAGTAAAATATTATCTCTCTGTTTGTCATAAAACTAAAGTGCTGGTATTATTTATTTATTTATTTATTTATTTATTTATTTATTTATTTATTTATATGCAGCCCGATTTTCCCGAACAGGAACTCAGGGTGGTTAACAAGTATAATATACAACAATTCAAAAATAATAATCAGTTCCACAAAATAACATATAAGAAAATCAAAAGCAAACAGTAGAACCCGCATTTAAAAAGCTAAAAAATTCAAGATAAAAACTGAGGCAAGATGTCGGAAACAAACGGACATACAAACTAGTGATCCCTACTCATAGAATAAGTCACCCTCCTTGATTGCCGAACGCGGCCGTATAGAGCCAGGTTTTTAGCAGCTTCTTAAATGCCGAGAGGGACTCCACAGTCCTGATTCCACTCGGAAGGTGGTTCCACAATGTGGCACCTACCAAAGCAAAGTGTTCTGCTTATATACCACCCCATACTACTACAAGTAGTCTCTGGGCGGTTTACAATTCTAATTACAGAGTGCAGGCTACACATTGCCCCCCAGCAAGCTGGATACTCATTTTACCGACCTCGGAAGGATGGAAGGCTGAGTGAACCTTGAGCCTGCAGTACAGGCATTTAACCACTGCGCCACAGAGAAAGTGGGTGGAGAGTGGAGGTTTTATGTGCCTCCCGGGCAGTGGTGATCCGGAGCGCAAGGGACTGTGATGTTCTGGTGGGCTGGGCCAACATTGACCTTAGGATGATACGTTCCGTCAGATATTCTGGTCCCAAGGCATGGAAGGTTTTGTAAATCAAAACCAATACCTTGAACCAATACCTGTAATACCTTGGTTTAATACCTTGAACCAATACCTGTAATAACTTTGGGATTTTGTGAAAATATTATTTTTTTTCCCCTTCCCCCCTTGCTTTTTGCTGCCCTGCCTATTTTGGCTCGCCGTCCTGAGTAATCTTGTTCGTGGGTTTTAGTGTTTTTATCTCTTGTATTTACTGTCGTCTGTGTAAACCGCACTGAGTCCCTGTGGGGAAATAGGCTGCGGTATATAAGTTCAAAAACAAACAAACAAATAAATAAAATATATTGTTCACTTTCATCACCAGCATTATAGCTCCATGTATCTAATGTTGCACCAATTCTACCACAGGCCTGTCATTTGCAATTTACTGTAGTAGTGAGGTTAGATTAGTTCCCTGAAAATTATGGCTCAAATCACAAAGAAAAAGTTATGGTCCGTGTTTTCTAATATAGTGCTCATATGATGGATGTAGTGTTTCTGACAGATTCACACTTGCTCTGATGAGCGGTCCAGATTAGTAATGTAAATAAAAAGTTAAGTTACTGCTTCCCATTTCGTCTTCACCCATGTGCTTCAGCTTACAAAAGCAAACAACGCCCCCAAACTTTGTCTGCTGTCACCCTCATAAAGAAGTAATAAATCTCAATTGAAGAAAAATAACTGTGTTACTATCTTAAGCTTTTATAAATTATCTAGGACTGTAGTAAAGATATAGCTCTCAGTGAACTCAGATATTCAGATAGCTGTACATGCAGTTTCATGTAATTTGTAAAGACAAGTGGCAGTAAAAAAATTATTCTGTGGGATGTTAGCCTTTCTTTAATAGGATTTATTTATTTATTTATTTATTTATTTATTTATTTATTTATTTATT
>JAHTLZ010004320.1:0-33386 GCA_023846285.1 Phrynocephalus versicolor
ATGATGATGATGATGATGATGATGATGATGATGATGATGATGATGATGATGATGATGATGATGATGATGATGATGATGTGAGGCCAAGTCAGTGCTGACTTATGGCACCCCTTTTCAGGTACAGTATTTCCAGATAGAGATTGCTCAGAAATTGTTTACCATTCATACCTTCTGGGGATGACTTGAGTCTGTGTAGGTTGCCAAGGGCCATACAGACTTCGCCTTCTACTAGGCAACACAGTGGAGAATTAAACTCCCAAGTGCAACCACATACTTAACTAAGGGATTGATCACACCTGCCAAAAGAAACATTACAGTTACACCAATTTGGTCATTTTTAATATTGTTTCATAATTTTCCATTCACATGACACCCTGCCAACATTAATTCATTTTGCCCTAGCCTGCGGTTTATTTCCCCCTTGCTGGGAGGATTGTTTCCTTTTGTACAGATGATGAATTGTTTCATTCCTTATGATTTCAGCCTGTGTGAACATTGCTGTCAATTTATTTTCTTTGGTAAGGGATCAGGTTTCTGGGTGCTGTGACCACTATTAGCAGCTGCTATTAGTGAAAACAACAGTAATACATTGCTCAGAAGGAGGCAGCTGAACTGAGATATCCTTCCCCCACTCCCATACAACTGAAAGGGGACTTAAAAGAGAGACATTTCCTGCTGTGAAATGTAAAGAAAGGAGTGTCACATTAACATATACTTTTTTAAAAAAAACCCTGCTGTTCATTATACATTTCCTCCTCCTGATACTCTATTGTTCACTTTTGGCCACTTTTGTTACTTAAAAAAGGACAAGGGGGCTGATTACCTAAGGAAACAGTAGAGAAACTGATACAAAATTAAAGAGCAGTATTACCTGATATAAGAGTTCAAATAGAAAGAAATACATTGATGCAGTCAAAAACAATGTGAATGTTGCCATCAATATATATAGCACATGACCACTGGAAAAATGTATTGGTACAACAGAGATATGATAATTGATATAACTAGTGATCTTTTCTTATTTGTGGTCAAGCCCATACTGAGCTAACTAGCCAGCTATCTCTTGTTTTTATGGAGATCAGTAGCACAAGTGTAAATGTTGAGATTGGACAATTTCTGTTTTAGTCCTAAGAAGCAGTGGTGGCAATAAACAGATAGCAAAACACCTGCAACCTGCTTGGTTCCCAGGGTTGGAGGTGCAGACTTCCAAAGTATCAGTTAAAGAAACAGAACGAGAATATAGTTAAAGCTTTCTCAGCCAACCGGTGCAATGATACACAGTAAGTTAGGTTGAGAAGTTGTAATGTGCAGTGACCTTCTGAATGTTAAGTGGAAACTTAACAACAGAATTGATGGCTGACATCATATAATATGATATAGTAAAATAATGCCAGTAAATATAATGGAAGATTTGTATCAGGGTTGACAGTAGAGGTTTTCAGATCACTGCAAGGATGTTGGGTTGCTGCCAAGGATGCAAAAAGGCAGGGAAACAGAAAGCTCACAATTGTACTGGGCTTTATGAAGAAAAAAAGAAGGGAAATTAAAGGAGAAGGGGGCAGGATTGGGGAGAGAGGCTTGCTTAGGTTCTATGATTTTAAACTTTAAAATCAGCATATGGTGATGCTTAAGGCAAGTAATAATTTTTGCTCCAAATCTAAGTACAGTACTGGACAAAGTCTGTATAAAATTAAAACAGACCAGGAGAACTGGAATGTTGGCTAAGAAGACAATTAACTGAGTGTTATAGGTAAATAAAATGCTGGTGTTCTACCACTTCAAAGTGTTTATCAGCTATCCAAATATAAACATGCTTTAATGTTTATGTGAGCGCACTGCATCCTTTTGTTTAATTTTCTGGTTTCTTTTAGAGTTCCTGCATAATTCCAAAGCTGTTGCCAGTGTCTAATGGGCAATTTCCTACAAATCTTTTTCCAGATGTGTATCAACGTCCACTAGAAAATAGGACGCCATTGTTTAATTTTGCATTTCAGGTATAATTTGCTAAACATGCCTTTCCTTTATCTTTCTTAGTACTGATATCTGTGAAATTGCTTGGAATCCAAGAATGAATTAAGGATCCTTTCAATAAATAAATAAAAACCAAACAATCATTTATATTCTGCTCTTGCTGGAGCTCAATCATTTAGTTTTCTTTAGCATGTTTTTGAGTAAAATAATGTATTCAAAATTTGAGAATACTCATGCGGTACTTGTCCACATGCTTGCTTCTAAGTAGATAGGCATAGAATTGTGATGTCCAGTATAGATGAAACTTGAAAAACAAATTGCCAGAATTTCAAAAAACGTGATATAATAGTGATAGGGGATTTCAACTATCCAGATATATGTTAGGAGGCAAATTTGTCTAATTATTACCCTTCCAACAAATTCCTGGCTTGTGTGGCTAATAATTTTCTCCTACAAAAAGTGGAGAAAGAAACTAAAGAACTAGCTCTCCTCAACTTGATTCTAACCAATAGAGATGACTTGGTTGGGGAAGTGGCAATAAGGGGAGCATAGGGTGTGAGTGACCATGTTCTAGAATTCTTGATTTCAAAGGTAATCAAAGCAGAGTGTAATCAGACACTTATACTGGATTTTATAATAGCCAATTTTAATAAACTCAGAACAAAGATGAGTCAAGTCCCATGGAAGAAGATCCCAACAAGAATGGGAGTCCAAGAAGGGTGGGAATATCTAAATAAAGAAATACTAAAAGCACAACTACAGTCAAATCCAATAAGGAAAAAAGGGTGAGAGACAGAGAAAAAAAAGACCACAGTGGCTTCACAAAAAGCTCAGGGCGGACCTAAAATTAATTTAAAAAAGACATGTACAGGAAGAGGAACGAAGGCCAGGCCACTAAAGAAGAGTATAGACAAGTAGCAGGGAAATGCAGTGATCGCGTTAAGAGAGCAAAAGCAGAGAATGAGCTGAGATGAGCTAGAGACACTAAAAGCAATAAAATCATTCTTCATATATGTGGGAATAAAACAACAAAGAAATAGTGGAACAGCTCCTCATAGGAGATGGAAAAATGGTAATAAATGACAAAGAAAAGGCAGTGGTCAGTTCCTACTTTAGATCAGTCGTTTCTCATAAGAGAACCTTTGAACCACTAGACATAAGTAAGGTGCAAATGGAGGGGACAAAATTGCAGTTTGAAATTAATAAACAAAAGGTCAAGGAATATTTTACCACTTTGAATGTGTTCAAATCTCCAGGCTTGGATAAACTGAGGGAACTGACTGAAGATCTCTCAGAACTGCTCTCCATTTTCTTCTTGAAATAATGGAAAATGAGTAAAGTGCAAGACGATTGGAGAAGGGCTAATGTTGTCCCTATTTTTAAATAGGACAAAAAATAAGAATCTGGGAACAACAGGCCTGTCACCCTGACATCAGTCCCAGGACATTTCCTGAAACAGATAATTAAACAGTCACTATGCAAGCACTTAGAAAACAATGCAGCAATAACTAGAAGCCGACATGGATTTGTTAAGAACCAATCCTGGTGGACTAACTTAATCTCAATTTTTGATCAGGTAACCTCCCTGGTAGACAAGTGTGGTATGGGCACAAAAAAAAGGCAAATCCTAATTTAGGCTGCATTAACTGTGTCCCCCTCAACACAAACACCCACCCACACCTACCTTATTAATAGGGTACCAATTATTGAGTTTACAGTTAGCTTAACTTCATGAAAGTGCTTGCATTCCTAATAGTTTGATCTACAGATTGGAAGGATCTTTGGAATTCTCAGCAATACTACAAGTGAGAAGGATCTTGGAATTGCCATAGATTATAAACTGAATATAAAACAACAGTTTGGTGTGGCCACAAAAAAAGGCAAATTTTATTTCAGACTGCATTAACAGAAGCATAATTTCCAAATCCTGTGAAGTGCTCATCCCCCTCTGTTCCACACTGGTTAAGCTTCACCCTGAGTAATATGTCCATTTCTTGAAGCCACACTTCGAGAAGGATGCTGACAAACTGGAACAATGCATTCTTGAAGGCTTTCATGGCCGGGATCTGATAGTTGTTGTGAGTTTTTCGGGCTGTTTGGCCGTGCTGGAAGTCCAGAGGGCAACAAGGATGATAAGAGGACTGGAAACCAAGCCCTATGAGGAATGACTGAAAGATCTGGTCATATTTAGCTTAGAGAAAATAAGACTGAGGGGTGATATGATGGCACTTTTGAAATTTTTGAAGGGCTGTCATACCGAGGAGGGCAGGCTCTCCATCCTCCCAGAATGCAGGATGCACAACAAAGGGGTGAAGTTAAAGAACCCAGCTTTTGGCTGAATATTAGGAAGCACTTCCTAATTGTTAACTTATGGCAACTGAACCAATTACTTTAAGAGTTGTTGAGTGCTCTAGCACTGGAGGCATTTAAGAGGCATTTGGACAACCACCTGGCAGATATGCTTTTATTTCCATTCCTTCATGGGGAGATATATGTGTGTGTGTGTGTTGGACTTGATGGTCTTATAGGTCACCTCCAACTTCACTAGTCTATGATTTTGTGATCTGGCCCCAACACACAAGTATCAGGCAGCCAGGAGGAAGGTAAGTTTTCTCAGGATCAGGCTGGTGAGAGGGAAAGTTTTCTCAGGATCAGACTGATGCAGCTTACTAATTTATTTATTTTGAATAATTTTGGATAAACAGTTCCCTCATGAGAAATGGCTGGAGGAGGCACAGTGAAAGAAAATAAAAGGGCAGGACTGGGAAGATTAGGGGTTCTGCTCTATCTCAAAAAATGTGAAGAAGTGAGACGTTGAAAGAGAGGAGATTACTGGAAGCTGTCTACCCTCACCTGGTTTGTTTGCTTATCACAAAGATCAGGAGTTAAAGACTCCAGACATGTGCTCCAAGGAGGCTACTTTAGCCTGGACAACACCTCAGTCCTAGAGAGGCAAGCGACAGGCATGCTGAATGAGGGGAATGGGTAGAGATGGAGCTGCGGAGTCTGAATTTTACTTATGTAGCCAAGGCTTCCTTTAGTGGTCCTCCCTGGACTTACGCTCTCCTCTTCTTCCTGCATTTCAGAATGCAACCATGAGAGAAATCCTGTGAAGTTTACTGGATCCCCAAATTGGCAAGTAGCAGCCAAGGGATAAGAGACAACAATTCAGCACAATGAGATGCAGAGGGGAGAGAAAGGGGGTGGGGAGTGATGCTGTACCACTAACAAAAGCTGTTCTGGGCCAAGAAGCTGTGCTGAAGCCCATTGAAGTATTGCTGGGTGACTCTGACACTGCAGGAGAGGAGGTGGTGTTGGGGGTTTAAATATATGCTCTCATATCTACTATGTTTGAGGCACCTCAATAGTACTTGTGTTGAACAAACCATGAACTTTCTCAGATACTATTGCTATTGGAGGAATAAAAGTCAGCAGCAGTACTGGGGAAACTGAAATAGAATAACTAACAGTCCTAGTTTTCAGCCAGGTCCCCCTTTTTTCATAGCCAAAAGCCCTTCGGATGTAAAAATCACTATATACTCATAAGTAGAAAAGAAAAATGTCTTAGAGTTGTGGAACTTCAGTTACAATCAGAATAATTAAAAAAGGATGGTTGTGGGACGTAAAACTGTCTCCCTGACCACATGGTCAAAACAACTAATAAGTACTAACAACTAACAAAGTTGTCTGCTTAGGTCAAAATTCAGGGAAAAGGTGGGAGCAAACAAAGCAACTGAATTAAGCAAACAGAAAGAGGGGGTGGAACTTGCCTCAAGCCCATGGGGGAAAAGACTGTTAATATGTTAGTGGCAAGGCATAGTTATACTGTGAAGACTCATTCCCATTGAAAACCAGTGTTATTTTGCATGCAAGATTGTTAATTTTCCCCATCAATTGCAACCTCCAGCAAGGTATCTCCATGCCTAAAGGCACCTAGATGTTATGCACAGCATTGACAAAAGCTTCTGTGACCAGGTTACTGGTCGTATATAAAAGCAACCTGAAGATGTCTAGTGGGCCCTGGTTTAAAGCCTTATCATCATGGTAGCAATGGGAAGGATTTTCAACCAATACTAGGAAATGGGCTCTTTTTTTCTCCACTCCCTTTTAAAAAATTTTTGATCATCCATCTATGGGAGATCCACCTAAAGCAAGATGAGAAATACAACTAGGGAAAGAAATGTATTGGGAAGGAAAATAATGGGACTAGGCATCCAAACAGAGGAATACTGAACAATTCTGCTGCCACATAATCCGGAGCAGAATGCAGCATGATCTGAGTACTGTAGCAAGATTCCTCTCCTGGATTGGTGTTTTGTTGTGTAATTGTTTTTGTTTGTATTGTGTTTGTTTTCTAAGGCTTGGTGTGAGGAAGACACTGATCATGAAATTCATGTGGTTTCTAGCAAGTTTGTCTCTCTGCTGAACTCTATAGTCTTTGACACATACTGGGTCATACTGTAAAACTTCATGCACCTGATTGTAATAAGTAATTAAGAAGGAGGATAGCTGTTCAGTATGTACTGGTATATGGTCCGTATAGCTGAAGCTATTTTATAGTCTCCTGCATTGTTCATAGAATTTTAGGACTCGATATGATATCAATTTCTAAACTCTCATATTGCCCCTCTAATTATTCTATTTTTCATTTTTTAAATAAATTTGCATTAAGGAGGTAAAGATGGAACCATTGCATAGAAGCCCTTTATCTGCACCCTTAGTAGGGTACCCCTTCTTCTTTTTTACAAGACAGAAGTTAACTTTGGCAGATAGATCAACTGTAACATATTCAGGGCAATTTTCCTAAATGTCTTCTGCACTCACTCCATTTGCTGTAATAAGTTTTGGTAATTAATCATCAGAGCTTTTTAAAAAAATATTGTTCTTTTCATGTACTTTGGTAATGCTCATCGGTGCTAAACATTTCCACCACATTATTTATTGCATATTTTTGATTACCATTCATTTTGAAAAGTAATGGGATACTACAGGGATGTAATTTATCTTGTCTAAAAGCCACATGAGAAAACAGCTTATTTTACACTTTTGAGGAGTTTAACAGCTCTTACAATGGGGAACAGCAAAGTTATGCACGAAGCCTATACTGTAACCAATTAATAACTTGATCTTTATTTTACAGTACTCTTATAAATATACAGTTGCTGTGCTGATTCAAGGCCTGTCCAGAAGGGCCTTTTTGGTGTGGGCTGGATCAGACTGCAGAAGGTCAGTTGAGGATGTGACAAGGAGTAATGTGCTATTTGGCATTCTTTTCCAAAAGGCCTACTGACCTCCATGTCAATTAAATACTTCCCATGAACATCTACAGATGGTCAGGGGAAGTGTTTTTAGATGTCTGCTAGATGGTTGCTGATGCAAAGAATGGCTTTAAAGAACTATTATTCTTTTGTTGTGCATTACTGATTGAGAAAATGCCTATAATGGGGATTTTAATCAGTAGTGCACAGACAAGCAAAGTGTTCTGGGATACTAACACCAGAAGAAGCTGCAAGGCTCTATTTAGTCTCTTCCAAGAGACAACACTTCAGGAAATGAGTCAAGGTACTTTATGTCATAATACCCCTGCTTTTGTATCAGATTTATCATGCTTACTAGAATCAGTTTAAAAATATGACTCTGCCATGGACAGCTAATTGCACATTTTGGTGAGGTAGGAACTGAGTTTTTAAAACACAAGGGGTTTGTTTATTTTGAATTGATTCTGATCCCATTTTAAAAATTGATCTGGTATGTGTGATCACCAAATGCTGCAGTCGTGAGTTTTGGATTACTTTTACATTTTCCCCCGCTCTGTAACGACGAGGTAGTGCTATGCCACTTTGAAAAATAAAAAATAAAATTAGTAAAAATAATAAGGCAACAGTAAACAATTCTCTTCACAAGGACAAAACACAACCCAGTAGAACATGACCAAATCTTCACCTGGGGTGCTGTGATGCCAGCTCCCTTGTAAATGCATCAATTTTAAATCCAGTGAAGTCGCTAGGTCCAATTTACCAAACAGTTTATAATTAGACTAAAAGTTTGCACCCATCAAGACAAAAATATCCCAATAATTTAAATCAACTTCAAAATCAGATCCAGCTCCAGATTCATTTCAACAGGATAGTCGCGTATTCTAAACAGGAGCCTTCCAATCTGCACCACAATAGTAGAACCCCAACCCCGGCCCCTACAAGGGTTCAAAATGGTGCAGACTGGGACAAATGGGGATTCAAAGATACCCGTGTGTGTAGGCTAAAGAAAACAGAGCACCAAGTAGTGGGACAAACACTCTGTTGGATACAAATGCAAGACTAGGCTATAGGTCAGTGATGGCAAACCTATGGCACGGGTGCCAAAGGTGGCACTCTGAGCCTTTTCTGTGGGCACCCGACATTGCCCCTTCATAGCCACCTGTATATAGGTTAAATTACTGTATTGACACTTTGCAAAAAAAAAAATAGTGGGTTTTGAACTGCAGTTTGGGCACTCGGGTCTCTAAAAGGTTCACCATCACTGCTATAGGTGATATCTTTATAGGCCACTAATACAACAACAAAATATAATTGCAAGCTTTCAAGGGCAATGTCCTCTTTCAATTCCAAAAGTCCAAACAAGGCAAAAGATGTGGTTTGCCAGATCATTCTTGGATGTAAAGTTCTTGGCAAAATATTTGCCAGAGTCTTCTGAAATGATGCAGGAAGCAGCAGGGCTGTTGTTAAAACTGCATCTGAAGTCGAGCATTGGGTTTCACACCCCAGCCCTTCAAACAAAGGGACATAGGCCATGCACACTCACCCACACCTCCTCTCCATTTGGCTCTTTGAGACGTACAAGTCTCTGTTTGGCGGGGTGGGGGTGGAAGAGGGTTGATGCAGAAATCCCATGTGCTCCCTGCCTCTTCTAAGACTACTGCCTGTCGAACATCATCCGGCCAAGAACTTTACATCTAAGAATGACCTCCTGGCAAACCACATCTTTTGTCATACAGTGGAACCTTGACTTACGTCATTAATCCGTTCCTGAGGTCTAGACATAAGTCAAACATGCCTTAAGTCAAACAAACTTTTCCCATAGAAAGTAATGGGAAAGTGGATTAATCCGTTCCAGATGATGAAAAAGACCCCCGAAAACAGCAATCTAACACAAATTTGACTGGGATAGGAGATCCTTCTGGGGATGTAAATGAAATGTCTCTTCAAAGAGAGGAGGAGGCAGTGGAATTATAGTCCACAAGTTATACACCTCCACTTTTTAATGTTCATAGCAACAATGTCTAACATTTAAGTTTTACTGATTTTTAACCTGACGTTCCAAGTTCTGAACAACCCTATGCTTACCATTAGAGTCCCACAAGTGTACAGCTCCCCAACTAAAATGCTTCCATTGTGGACCAGACTTCTGCAGCCAGATTTTTTACAAGACTGAGCCAACTGTCTAACCAGCGAGGCCAGCCCCGAGCTCCTGGCCCTTCTCCTCCGGTGGCAACGGTGGCTTTGGTGAGGCCGAGGGCCAGCTCCAGGTGTTCGGAGCTGGCCTCGCTGAAGCCGCTGGCTGCCGGAGGAGAGGAAGAAGGCAGGAGCAGTTTGGAGGCGGCAGCTGCGATGCTGGGTCGTGGCTGCCGCCCGATTCTGGTGCCTTGTGCTGGGGCTCCGAGCTGTAAGTCAAAGCCTGCGACTCAAGTCAAACAGGCCCCTTCTTGCTGCAAGTCAAGCAGCATGTAAGTCAAGGTTCCACTGTATTTGGATTTTTGGTACATGCTTTGAAAAAGAGGGTATTGCCCTCAAAAGCTTGCAATGATTTTTTTTTGTTATTTTATTAGTGGCCTATAAAGGCATCACCTGTAGCCTAGTCTTGCATTTGTATTTTGTCATGGTCCCATGGCTCCCCCCTTTCTTGCTCCCCCCTAGACTCTCAAGTGTTAGATTATTTCTTGTTCCCCAAGTCATCCTAAAAACACAGTGTCCCGCGTCGAAGGGGACCAAGGCGTTTTCAGAATCCTTCAACAAACAGGGAAGCCCTGAGCTCGCTGCCTTCTCGATCCCCTCCTGCTCCGGACGCCCAGTTTGCCCACGAGGACTTTGCCGGCCGGGCACAACAAGGGGGAAATGGCCGAGGGACCGTGACAGCGTCGGCCATGGGAAACAGGAAGCCGGCAGGGCTTTTCTGGCGAGGCGGCGACGCCTGTGGCGTTTAAAGGGGGTGGAGTTCGCGAAGGGGGAAACGCTGAGCGGGCGGGATTCCTAAAGGTCCCGCACAAGCCTCGCCGGCGCCTCCAAGCCGAGCGAGGAGCGTGAGGGAGCCGCCTCTAGGGGTCGCTGGTGGGGCGAGCAAGGGCAGCCCCCCGGGAGAGAGACAGACAGAGAGCGCTGGGCGGAGGAGAATCAACGGGGCGGACGCAGCCAGGCAGGGAGGCAGGGAGGGGGGCGGCGCTGCTGCTGCTGCTGAGACGGGAGGAGAGGAGCAAACAACTTTTTTGCAGCGAGCGGCAGGCAGCGGCCCGCCGTGCCTGTGCAGGGTGTAACCTGAGACGGGAGCGCGGCGCGAGAGGGAGCGAAAAGGCGTCGGAGGAAGAAGAGGAAGAGAGGCTACCCCGCCGCCGAGGGGCCGACGAAGGCGGCAGGCAGAAGGGTGGGTGGGTGGTTAGGTGGGTGGGTGGATGGCGGCCACCTTTTCTTCTCGCCGCCGCCGCCACCGCCGCTGCTAGAGGCATCCGAGGCGCGGGGAGAAGCCGGTCATGAGCAAGAGGGAAGCCGCCTGAGCCTCGGGCGAACTTTTTCCGACCCTTTCCCTCCCCGCCCCTCCCCTCCCCTCCCCTCTCCTTCACGCCCGGCCGTCGGAGCGGAGCAGTCGGATGGAGGATGCGCTCTCCCCGGCCGGCTGCCTGAGCAGGAGGAGGAGACGGCGGCGAAGGAAGCGACGGGGGCGACGCCGAGGATGAAGAAGCAGCAGCAGCAGCAGCAGCAGCCGCCGCCTCAACACCACCAACAGCAACACCATCACCACCAGCAGCAGCAACACCCGCACCATGTGGCCGCCCCGCCGGGCGTTGGGGGTCCCGGGCCAGGCATGGTGGGCTGGAGGCGGCGGAGGCCCCTCTCGCTGCTGCCTTTCCTTTCCCTCCGCGACTACGGCTTCTGCATGGCCGCCCTGCTGCTCTTCTGCCTCGGCTCCCTTTTCTACCAGCTCAACGGGGGGCCGCCTCACTTTCTGCTGGACCTGAGGCACTATCTGGGTAAGGCGAGGGCCAGGGCGGTGGGGTGGGGTGGGGTGGGGGTGGAGGGGGGGAGATGCCGGTGGCCTCTTGTGGACTAGCCTGTCGGTTGGAAATAGATGGGAAAGGAGAGCTCTCTTCTCCTCCCCCCCCCCCCACACTGTTGCCGGGAGGGACCCTCAGGAGTTGAAAGGAATGGCAGTTGAGATTCCCCAGTTCCCGAAAAGTAACGTGTGAAGTGGGGAACCTTGGCGTCGATGGGTGCCTCGCAAGTGGGTCTCGCATCCAAAGAAGTTTAAAGGAGCCGCTGCTGCCCCCCACCCCCCCACCCTTTGTGCAGTCTGGGGGAGGAGGAGGGCAACAAGGCTTCACACTCTTCACACTGGCCAAACGTTACAGGCCTCCTTATGCCCGGCTGGGGCGAGTTAGTCAACAGTAGTCTGTATGGGTCAGAGTGCCTGGAGGCAGAGCCATGAGTAGGGAGTTTGAATCTGGAGGCTGCCCCAAATATGAGGGGCCACTTGAGACCAGCTGGACAGTGGATGACAGGGAATGGGAATGGAATCCCATGTCATTTTTAACACATAACCAATATCATTGTCTTACATACTGTATATGCCATTTATTTGAAACACATGCCACCTTTTTGTCTTGGGATACTCTATTAATCTTGGTCTTTACAGTTGCTGCTCACATGGTAGTCAGTGCATTAAAATGCAAAGTTTGCAATTAAGGGGCCTTCAGTATGCTGTATTTATGCCCACATACTATTTTAAGGAGCGAATAATGGAAATATAGATGTTCCCTGAAGTTTCCTACTCACCCTTTCAAGGCTGTATGGTCTTCTAAGGTTTATTTGACTGATAAATTGTTATTATGGGGGTAAGAATATCTTCTCTGGTGTTTAATATACACAACATTTATTTAAGTTAAGCTCATGGTTTCAATATCTACTTTTAATAGACATAGTAATTCCCCCCACTTGCCATTTTCTAATCTTTTAAGTCCTTAGGAAATCTCCATGGCTCTTCACCAAGTTTGTTTTCCCTATCTTGAAAAATGCATTGGCCGTGATGACTTGTCTGTTCAGTTGCATTCTTTTAAATTTATATATGGGGACATTGACACTGTTGGTGGAAAGAAAGTGAGAGAGAAAGGAAGACAAGAGTGTCTTTAAGGGCAACGTAGGCTTTGCACAAACCAAATCAATGTAGTTCATAATTAGTCCCTGTGTGTAGAATAAAGGTGAGCAATAGATCTGAGTTTGCTGTAATAAACCTTAAAATACAGATCATGCAAGAGTATTTAAAAAGAGACAGGCATGGTACATTAAAGAAGGCCAAAATCTAGTATGGCAAGGTCAGGACAGCAGCAGTCTTGTAATAATCATCATCATCAGCATCTTACAATTGCAGAGTTGGAGGTCTTCCTGGAGCCATTCATATATTTGTTTGCTTTTTTTTTTCAACTGAAGCTGATGAATATTTTCTGACTGATAATTCACATATAGCTACATCTTATAGCTCCATATAAACAAACATCTTGTATGCCCATTTTGTGCAGTTTTCCAATGTGTAATGGCTATACTGCATGTCGAAATGTAACAGGCACGTGATCTTAATACTGTACATGTGACTATTGATGTGTTGTTTTTCTGAGCTGAAATTATATTATTTTAGGAAATGGCTACTGTGAAATGTCTCTTCTAGCTCTCATAATTTTTATTCCTTACTCTTCACCATCCCGTTTCCTACAGTTTGTTTATGTTGTTGTTATGTGCTGACTTATGGTGATCCAATGAATGAGCAATTTCCATACTGTGGTGTCCTTAACAGTCCTGCTCCGCAGTTGCAAATGCAAGCCTGTGGCTTCCTTTAGGAGTTCAGTCCATGTCGTATTTGGATTCTCCTCTTTTCCTGCTGCCTCATTGTCTTTTCCAGGACATCCTTCCTTCTCAGGAAGTGCCAAAGTATGACAGCCTCAATTTCATAATTTTTACCTCCAGGGATGCTCCACTCTTGATTTTCTCTTGGACCCACTTACTCATCTTTTTAGCATTCCAGGGTTCCTACAAAGCTCTCCTCCAGCAACATATTTGAAACAAATCAGTGTTTTTCATATCAACTTTCTTTACTGTCCAGCTTTCACACTCATTCATAGTGGTTAAAAATACTTTGTTGATCCTGGCCTTGTGTGTCTACTGACATATCCTTACAATTAATTATCTTTTCTAATTCATTCATTACTGCCTTTCTGAGTCTCCTTCTGATTTCTTGATTGTAGTCTCGTTTGGATTGATCAGAAGTCCATCGCTGATTTCTGCCATCTTGGTTTTTCTTTTTACCAAGAAGGAGTTGCCTTTTTGCATTCTCCCTTTATAATATCTCTGGTTCCAATCCACAATTGTTCCAGTTTACAATCTATTGAGTTTAGTAATGGAAATCTGTTCCCTATGTGGACTGTAATTTCATTGGGAACTTTATTTTGCCTCTCAAGAATGTTCCGGCTTGTTTGTCTTACTGGCAGCCCAAAGTATCTGCAAAGCTCCTCCAGCAACAGATTTCCAACAAAGCAGTTCTTTTCCTGTTAGCATTCTTGATTATCCATATATAGTGATCAGAAATACAAGACTGAATAGTATTGGTCTCTAGTCCCATAGCCTTACACATGATGGCTTTTTCTAATTCCTTCATTGCTGCCCTTCCAAGTCTTAGGCTGCTTCTGATTTCTTGGTTGTGGATTCCCTTTGGATTGATGATTGAGCCAAAGTATAAAAAAACTTAACAATTTCAATTTCTTCTTTTGCAATTTCTGTCAATATTAAAGTTGTGTAGTTCTTCTGTGGTCATTATGCTTGTCTTAATGTTCAGCTGCAGTCCTGCTTTTGCACATTTTTGTTCACTTTCATTAAAAGTTGCTTCAAAACATTGCTGCTTTCTGCCAGTAAAAGTGTTATCTGCATATCTTAGATTGATGACCTTTCTTCACATCAATTTTCACTCTAATCTAGCTTTCCCTTTGATAAGGTTTGTCCAAAGATTGAACAGATAAGGGGACAAAATGCACCTTTGTCTGTAGAAAACTATTCTGCCTCTCCGTATTTCCCCCAACTTTTGCTTATTGTCCACAACACAGAATACACTTCAGGAGAATCAAGTGCTGCGGCATTACTACTCAGTTGTTTATAAACATTTATTTATACTTAATTGCAAGTCTTGAAACTACCATCCAGGGTGTATTTATGTATAGGCTAAATAGGCTGAAGCCTAGAGCCTCTAAATCAGGGGTCCTCAACCTAAGGCCCTGGGGCCGGGTGCGGCCCCCCAAGGTCCTGAATCTGGCCCCTGGGACCAATTGCAACCCCCCACCTACCCCCTGTTTTGTGAGCAAGCCAGCCTCTGCAGCTGCTTTTGGACTGTGATCCGGCCCCCAGTGGTGTCTGGGTGGTGGTGGACCAGCCCGCTGTTTGAAAACTTTGAGGACCCCTGCTCTAAATCTAAGGGGGCCTCCGCAGCCCTCCCCCTCCAGTGGTTAGTCTCCCCTCTCCCAAAAATGGAAACCGAAGACTTCATGTGAGGGCTGGGCAACTTGGTCCCAGCAACTGTGAGACTCAGGGTAGTTGGCTCTTTTAAAGGACTAGTATGGGTTGTTGGATGGGAGCCTGATGTTTGCTGTTGCTGGAATTATTATATGAGAAACTATAGTTAATTATTAACCTATATTTTTGCATCATTTTCCAGCCTCCTAATTGCACATATCTTGGAGAAAATTATTTTGTATCCTTTTGGCTATTTTGGAGTTTATAAACTTTTGAAAATGGTTAAAATGGGAAATGATGCTGTACTATAGGTTTGGCTTGTTGAACGTAACAGAATAGATTCCATCTTGTGTTTGCTTTAGTTTAGGTCGTTTGGTTTAGTTAAAATGGCCACCCCCACCCTGGGAAGTAGGGCAAAATTCCAGGGTAGGTGTATAAATCCCAAATGCCTCTGTGGCCAAAAAGTGCATGAAAGCCAGGGGGCAGAGTCAGAAGATATAAACGCTCTAGCCAGGCTGGGAGTGGGGAGTCATCCTGTGACCCTCAATGAGGCTAGGAGGCTCTTGCTGCAGATTGCCCATAGGCAGAGAGAGGCCTTGGGGATTAGGGAAGGCAGCAATGGGAGGACTTCTTGGAGGGATCCAAAACTCTCTGTAGAAGTCAGGAGGCCAGGCTGCAAATTGGTAACTGAACCTACCGTAATCCCAAAAAAGTCCAAAACTGTTCAAATGCCAACCCTCCAGGAGAAACCCAAAAGTTAGGGGTTTTCATCTCCAAACGCCAGGAGGCAGCCAGAGGGGTCTCACTGCCTCTCTCAAGAAAGGCATAGGGAAGCCAGTGAGTGGTGGCAAGCAACTACTGAAGAGTGACAGAAGCCCATATTACACAGCATATGCAATATAATTTGTAAAATAGGGGTTTCAAGGTAAATGAGATATATAAGAAACTGTTTCACCCAGCCAAATCACGGCTGAGTGGAGACTTTGAACCCAGATTCTCTGAGCCTTGATCCATTACTCTGTTCATTTCCCCATGCTGGATGTATGGCACCTCAGTGTCTGACAAATTTTATTTGACATCAGCTTTCATGTACTGTAGCCAACAGTCCCTCTAATTTTCAGCCCCACTATGTGGGGGCTCTACCCCTTGTGTGTGAAATGCTGCACTGTTGTGAGTAAGCAGAAGAGGAACAAAGTAAAAATGCTTCACTTCCAAAGCATCTTATCCACCCCTAAAGAACTGTGATACGAGAGGAGCCTGTATAGATTAATGAACATCAAGCCAACATACTATTACAAGCAATGCCACTTGTGTTCAGTGGCTCCAAAGTGTCGTGCCTCTCTCTAAATAAATGCAGTCAATGGCCTCCAGACCATGTCAGAGTCACTTGAGAGTCCTCAATCTTTGGCTCTGCTCACTTCTTGTATTCACTTTTCTGAGAAAGACAAGTCCCAAACATATTTATGCCAGATGTTGAGAGTTAGATCTTTTCCATCTTTCTGTCAGCTTGGTTCACTTCTTTAGATGCATGTAGTATAGCTTCAGTGGGCAGTATTCATGGGTATAGTGTGAGTTCCATCTCTCTCTCTCTCTCTCTCTCTGCCTCTGTCTGTTTCATCAAGTATAAGAATGAGAAAACAGGCTTTTATTTCAAAGAAATGGTTTTATTCTCTGAAAAGTAGAAATATTATATAACATTTAATGTCCTGGCACTTCCTAAAACTTTGTCACTACATTAATTTAATTCTGAAACTTCCTTGAAGGAATAGAGTCTCTCTCAGATATGAAACTGAGCACAGGGAGTTTGTGGAGGTTGAGCCCTGGGGCAGAATAAGTGATACCCAAGCAAAGCAGTGTAATCCAGAGTTCTGGCTTGAAGCAAAAGAAGTGGAGAAAATTACAACATTCTTAGAAGTAAAATATGCTGTAGTTAGCTTATGTTTTGTGCAATGAAAAGGCAGTCATAATATGCTAATTGCTAGTAAGAAGTGGAGGAAACCTATGCTGAGGAAATGGGAATTGGCACAGGAATTACCGGTAGTTCTTCTATGGTACAATTGGTGCTGCTTTGGACAATTTCATTTCAAAACAGTTTCAGCAGCTACCTAGAAAATGCAGTGTAGTAAAATTTTAGTGACACAAAGGTGTACTTCTATTCCTCAAGGACATAGACCATAGTAATAAGTGTGGCAGGTACAGTGTATATAAAAAGTTTACACACCCCTGTTAAAATGTCAAGTGTATGAGATGCAAATAAATGAGACCAAGGTAAATAATTTCAGAACTTTTTCCATCTTTAATGAGACCTATGAATGGTGCAACTCAGTTGAATCATAAACTGAAATCTTTTAGGTGGAGGAAGTAAAAATAATATGTGTGCATATAAAATAATATGTGTGTATATGTGTGCACACCCTCTTCTAACTGGGAATGTAGCCGTACTCAGCATTAAAACATCACATTCAAATTCATGTTAAGTAGGAGTCAGTACTCACCTGCCATCATTTAAAGTGCCATCATTTAAAGATCAGCTGTGCTAGTAGATCTTTCCTGACAATTTCTTAGTCACATCTACAGCAGAAGCCATGGTCTGCAGAAAGCTTCCAAAGCATTAGGGGCATCAGTCAGGAGCAAAGGTACAGAAGAATTTCCAGAGCATGGTACACAGTGAAGACAGCCATCATCAAGTTGAGAAAATATGGCACAACAATGACATTACCAAGAATTGGACGTCCCTGCCAAATTGATGAAAAGACTAGAAGAAATTTGGTCAGGGAGGCTGCCAAGAGGCCTTCAGCAGCATTAAAGGAGCTGTAGGAATATCTGGCAAGTACTGGCTGCGTGGTACATGGGACAACAATCTCCCGTATCCTTCATATGTCTGGGCTATGGGGGTCGAGTGGCAAGAAGGAAGTCTTTTCTTACGAAGAAAAACATCCAAGCCCGGCTAAATTTTGCAAAAACACATCTGAAGTCTCCCAAAAGCATGTGGGAAAAAGTGTTATGGTCTGATGAAACCAAGGGTGAATTTTTTGGCCATAATTCCAAAAGAATGCCATACCCACAGTGAAGCATGGTGGCGGCAGCATTTTTGAGGCTGTTTTTCTTCAGGGTTCTGCTAGAAAACTGAACATGAGGAGGATCTTCATCTTTCAACAGAAGATTAACATTTTGGAATGTCCCAGCCAGAGTCCAGACCTGAATCTGATTGAATATCTGTGGGGTGATCTGAAGAGGGCTGTGCATAGGAGACACTTTGCAGTCTGACAGATTTAGAGGGAGTGTTATTGCAAAGAAGAGTGGGCAAATATTGCCAAATCAAGATGTGCCATACTGATAGACTCATACCCCAAAAGGCTGAGTGCTATAATAAAATCAAAAGGCGTTTCAACAAAATATTAGTTTAAGGGTGTGCATGCATATGCCATCATATGTGGCTTTAGTCCATCCTGCATGAGAGAATGCAGAAAGTGGTGTTAGGGGACTCATGTTCAACACCATGACCACTGACCTGCAGGGTACTTCAGGGTTCTGTTCTGTCTCCTACGCTATTTAACATTTATAGGGAACCACTGGGGGAAATTACAGTGGTACCTCAATTTACGAATTTAATCCATTCCGAATGCATGCTCTTAAGTCGAACTACTCTTGAGTCGGGGTACCTATCTAAAAATTTAAAAAATAAGTTAAAAATATTTTAAAAATTGTAAGTTGAGCAGACCATATCTAAAATTTGTAAGGCAGCAGTTAAAACGCCAACAATTTTCTCCTCTTAAGTTGAATTGTTCTTAAGTTGAGCTGCTCTTAAGTTGGGGTACCGCTGTATTCGGAGTTTTGGGGTGAAGTGTCACTAGTATGTTGATGACACTCAACTCTACCTGTCTTCACCTCCAGATTCCAGGAAGCTATTTCAACTTTAGATCAGTTCTTAGCTTTAGTAATGAACTGGATGAAGAAGAACAAACTGAAACTAAATCCAGACAAGACAAAGATGCTTCTGCTCAGTCAAAAAGGAGATCAAGTGATAGGGATGCAACTTGTCCTAGATATGATTACCACCACCACCACCCAATTGAAAAACAGAGGTCTGTAGCTTGGGAGTACTCCTGGACTCATCCTTGAGCCTAGATGGCTAGGTCACAGCTGTGGGCAGGAGTGCATTTGCAAAATTAAAACTATCGTGCCAATTACGCCCATTTCTTGAGAAATCTGCTCTGGCCACTGTGACACATGCCCTAGTGACCTCCCAGCTAGACTACTGCAGTGCACTCTATGTGGGGCTACTGATGAAAAGTCTCAGGAAACTTCAGCGGGTCCAAAACACCAGCCAGATTGCGGACTGAAGTGGGTTACAGAAATACATTACACCTGTACTAAAGCAGCTCCACTGGCTGCCAATCACCTACTGAGCACAATTCAAGAAGCTAACCTTAACCTACAAAGCACAAAATGGCCTGGGTCCAAGCTATCTTAAAGATTGACTCTCAGAGTATGAACCAGCTTGGGTGCTAAGATAATCAGGAGAGGCCTTTCTCTCCATTGTGCCACCTTCACAGGTGCGCCTCAGAAGTACTGTACATATGAAAGGGCCTTCTTTGTTGCTGCTCCCAGCCTTTGGAACTCCCTCCCGCTGGAGACCAGGACTGTCCCGTCTCTGCTGTCTTTCTGGAAGCAGGCAAAATCCTTCCTCTTCGGGCAAGCTTTCTCTGAATGAGGGACTTCCTAGTACGGTCTGTAACTTTATATGGATTACTATACATGATTGCATTGACTGATTTCATAAGAACACCAGTGTTTTCCATGTTACTTTCCACCCCTCATAATAGATTTTTCATTTCTTTTTGCATGCTCTTTGTAGCTCTACTGTTACCTTTTAATGTTCTAAGATGCCTCTTTTAACTCCCTGTTCTGAACTTGAATATGTCTTAAATGTTCTGGATATTGTCCCTCATTACTGTAAACCACCTTGGGTCTTTTTACAAGGAGAAAGGTGGGGTAAAATATTCTAAATAAATAAATAAATATTATTTCAGTATTTTATTTTCCTTCCTCCACCTAAAATCTTTCTGTTGGTGGTTCAACTGAGTTGTACAGATCGTAGGTCTCATTAAAGGTGAAAAAAGTTCTGAAATGATTTATGTTTGTCTCATTTATCTACATCACAGATGCTTGACATTTTAATAGGGGTGCGTAAACTTTTTATATACACTATAAAGTGCAGCCTATGTATACAAAATATTTATCATTGACCAATGCTACGGTAGTATAAAATGCCCCTCTTTTTAATACGGAGGGAGCTCTCCCATACATATGAAATGAAATGCAGTTAATAGAGACAGAAGACAGAAATCCATAAGGGGGGAGAGATGTGGATATAATCCAGGGAGGATGTTAAATGATATGCCTCTGAACAAAGTGGTGAAAGTCCGAGGGGAAAACATAACTAGATCTACTGTCCATTATGTGATCGACTTTTAAAACATTGATGCAATTGCAGCTAAATTTGGTCCAAATTTGCCAGCGTAATCAGGACCTCAGAATGTGATTCATATTGACTGGGGCTGATTGAAGTCCAGAATACCAGGGTACCAGGTTGCCAAAGGCTGAATTATGTTTCCTCTTGATTCACTATACTATGACTGCTTTAAAAGAGACCTAATGACAATAAGCCAAGATCTGAAACAGTTTTCATTTCTTTTGTGTGTTTTTCTAAAGCATTGGATAAACAAACTAGGGTTCTTTGAGTCTAGATGTTGCTGGGGATTCCTGATTTAAATGAAGCAGGGGTTGCCTTCAGCCACCTGATATAACAGAAGAGGAAGGTGAGGAGACTTGTGCAGTGTGGTCGTTTTAGCAGTAAATAATTGCTTCCTATTCCTTCTGAAGCAGGCCTCCCTGTTCAAAACATATCTCATTTGTTGCATTTATTTTTAAAAGCAGAGTCAGCCTTTCAGCAACTATCAAGGTGGCATAGACAAGGTGTGTCCAGTCACTGCTGTGATTGTTAATTTGTCTGTTGTGGACTAAGGGGACAGCAGGTTAGGAGTTCAACTCGTCCCGCAACCTAAAATATGCAGGATTATTTATTTATTTATTTATTTATTTATTTATTTATTTATTGCACTAGTCAGAAGTGAAAAGGAGTGGATATTTCTGGAATGTACAGTGTTCAAACACAGTTTTTCCATTCTGGTCAGAGATTTCAGGAATAATGACTGAAAACGTGGGGTTGCCCTTGACCCTTGTCTGGAGGCTCCAGCGGGTGCAGAATGCGGTGGCCAGACTGGTGGTGGGTGCTTGTAGATTCGAGCACATCACCCCAGTTCTGGCCCGCCTGCATTGGCTACCCGTTGCCCTCCGGATAAGGTTCAAGGTCCTGGTTTTGATTTTCAAAACCCTCCACGGCTTGGGACCAGAGTACCTGTCGGAGCATATCTCTCAGAGATCGACTGGGACCAGGCCCACGAGAATGGCGCAGGCACGCTCACTGAGGGTGACCAAACCCAGGGACGCGTGGAAATCGCTCACGCGTAACCGCGCCTTCTCTGTGGTGGGCCCCACGTTGTGGAACCATCTCCCCAGTGAGCTGCGCCTTGCACAGTCCCTGCCCGCCTTTAAAAAAGCTTTGAAGACCCACCTTTTAAAGGAAGCATTTGGCGACCTTTTTACTTAATTTTACTTTTTTTTGCTGCCTGCCTCATCTGTTCTCATGAATATTGACCCCCTCTATTTTATTGGATCCTTCTATTTATTGTTCTGATTTTTGGTTTTCTTTTATTGTGGTTTTGCATTCTGTTAGCCGCCCAGAGTTCCAATCCGGAAGATGGGCGGGATATAAGTACAACAAATAAATAAATAATAAATAAGTTCAACTCCAGCCCGTGGAAGGCTAATGATGTCATCAATAGGATGGTTTTTGAGAGTTAAAACACTTCCTTTTTCTGTGCTTCAGCTGCCACAGCTCTCTTGTAACCCTTTTCAGTGTGTGGAAACCACAGGATGGTAGGAGGAAGTTTGACTGATTATTGATGCTGCCAGGATGTCTTTCTTTCCCTCTCTGTGGTTTTCCTTTCTTGACCTATGGCTCCTTTCTCTTTCTATTTCATTGTATGATTTACATCCCTTCTGTTTCCTTCCCTTCTTGCTTGACTCTTCTCTTTGTCTCTCCTTGGGTCTACCTTCTCTCTCTCTTCTTCCTCCCGCGGCTCTTTGCTTGTGGTAGGCCAGAAGTTCCAATACACCATTTTTCTGAAAGTAATCCCCATTCCACTCAGTGAAACCTATTAATTTCCTGAAGTATTGCAAGTACATTTGGACAGTGGCTACAGAATAGTTCAATAAGCATGTGCAGGCAGAATTTGTGGAGACTTACCTGTATAGCACAAACATATTTTTCTCATATCTTCTAAATGACAGAACAGATCAACCTCAATTTTTTAAAAGCAGGTAAAAAGAATCATTTCTTTTTAAAGAAGCAGTGGTATGTCTTCAAAAATAACTACTTACTTTACTACACACGTAAGCACAAAAGTGCTTGGAGGAAAAGGCTACAATATTTTTAAACAGAGATTAGAGATTAAAAATATTTGTTCAGCTGTCTCCACAGTGCAAGCTCATGCTGTCTACAATCATTGTGCTATATGTGGTCCTGATTCAAGAACCCATTCAAAGGTTATAACCTTTGCTCCTGCACACTTGGATCAGTAATGGATTTTGGAATGCTGTTTTGACTTGTCATACAAAAAAGGTTCTGTGCATTAAGAACATAAGAACATAAGAAGAGCCATGCTGGATCAGGCCAAAGGCCCATCTGTTCCAGCTTTCTGTATCTCACTGTGGTCCCACCAGATGCATTTGGGAGCGCACGGGACTACATATCTTTGTCCTGATACCACTCCCCTGCACCTGGCCCTTGAAGTGCCCCGGTTTTAAGCCCGGAGATTATACATCTCCATCATGGTTTGTAACCTGTGATGGACTTTTCCTCCAGGAATCTGTCCAATCCCCTTTTGAAGGCATCCAGGCCAGATGCCATCACCACATCCTGTGGCAGGGAGTTCCACAGACTAACAACGCACTGGGTGAAAAAATATTTTCTTTTGTCTGTTCTTACTCTCCCAGCCCACAATTTGAGTGTATGTCCCCTAGTTCTGGTATTTTGTGAGAGGGAGAAGAGCTTCCCTCTATCCACTTTACTCATGCCCTGCATTATTTTGTACGTCTCAATCATATCCCCCCTCAGGCGCCTTTTTTCCAGACTAAAGAGCCCCAAATGTTTTAGCCTTTCCTCATAAGGGAGGTGCCCCAGCCCAGTAATCATTTTAGTTGATCTCTTTTGAACCTTTTCCAGTTCCACTATGTCTTTCTTGAGATGCGGTGACCAGAATTGTACACAATACTCCAGGTGGGGCCTTACTATTGTTTTGTATAATGGCATTATAATGTTGGCTGTTTTATTTTCAATCCCCTTTTTGATAATCCCTAGCATGGAATTAGCCTTCTTCACTGCTGCCACACATTGGGGAGACACCTTCATGGAGCTGTCCACCAACACACCAAGATCTCTTTCCTGATCCATCACAAATAACTCAGAGCCCATGAGTTGATAGATAAAATTTTGATTTTTTTGCCCCAATATGCATTACTTTACATTTGGCTACATTAAAATGCATTTGCCATTTCGCAGCCCATTCTCCCAGTTTGGAGAGATCCTTCTGGAGCTCTTCACCATCTTCTCTGGTTTTTACCACACGGAAAAGTTTTGTGTCATCTGCAAACTTGGCCACCTCACTGCTTATCCCTGTCTCCAGGTCATTTATGAACAGATTGAAAAGCACCGGTCCTAGGACAGATTCCTGGGGCACATCGCTTTTCACTTCTCTCCATCGTGAAAATTTCCCGTTGACACCTACTCTTTGTTTCCTGGATCTCAACCAGTTCTCAATCCATAAGAGGACCTGCCCTCTTCTCCCCTGACTGTGCAATTTTCTCAGCAGCCTTTGGTGAGGGACTGTGTCAAAAGCCTTTTGAAAATCCAGATAGATTATATCCACCGGTTCACCCAAATCCACATGCCTGTTGACGTTTTCAAAAAATTCTAAAAGATTTGTCAGACAAGACTTACCTTTACAGAAGCCATGCTGATTTTCTCTCAGCAAGGTTTGTTCTTCTATGTGTTTTAAGATTTTTTCTTGGATGAGGCTTTCCACCATCTTCCCTGGGACAGATGTAAGGCTAACTGGCCTGTCGTTTCCCGGGTCCCCCCTCCTTCCTTTTTTAAAAATTGGTGTGACATCCACTATCCTCCATTCATAATAAGGATTAAAGTTTTGACTACACTGCAGGTTTAATACTATGAATTTGGGATGAATATTAGTAAAGTATGTTGCTGTTTGCATACTCTCCATTTCAGGATCTATAATTATTTCAAATATCTTAATATTCTATATGAAATGAAGAGTTCTTAGATTGTTTGATTTCTCATTTCAAGTTGATTTCAAATGTATGCTTAGGTTAGTTGGTAGGAGTTCCTGTCCCACCACAGACTTCAGGTTGGCAGATAAGGTGCCACAGAATGCTTGGACTGCAGTATTAATGTCCTGGTGAATGTAACTTATCTGTAGGATCAGAACTGGTGGTTTTGGACCACATTTATCTCCCTGAAGTGCTTTTTCACAAAATATAGTTCCGTGTATGTTATCTGCTCCAAATGCTAGCTAGGTGGTACCTGCAGTTCTAAAAGATTACAAAATTAGGTCCAGAGTGATACCACCTGATTGTGAACTCTACAAGTTCTGGTCTTTTGAAAATCAGCTATAAACCCAATAGTTGCAATCAGATGTTATAATAAGTTGAAATTCATGAGAAATTTGGTTTTACTTGATTGAGGCAACCTATCTATGCTGCCCCTTCAGTCCAACTCCTAGTGTGGGCAGATCAAAACAAACATATAACTAATGCCTTTGTCTTGGTAGGTCTAGAAACAGCTAATTTCTTATAATGCTGTAGTTATGTGCCATCAAGTGCTTCCAACTTATGGCAACCCTATGAAGGAGCAATCTCCAGAATGTCCCATGCTCAGCTGCCCTGTTCATCTCTTATAAACTGAAGCCTGCAGCTTCCTTTGAGAAGTCAGCCCATCTCATAGTTGGGTCTCCTCTTTTCCTGCTGCCTTCCACCTTTCCCAGCATTATAGTCTTTTCCAGAGATCACTGACTTCTCATGATGTGCCAAACATAGAACAGCTTCAAGTTCAACATGTTGGCCTCCAGAAAATGTTCAGGCTTGTTTATCCAGGGAATCCACAAAGCTCTCCTCCAGCATCACTTTTCAAATGAATTCTTGTCCTGACCCATTCTTTTGTTGTGTATTGTATGTGGTTACAGAAGTCATTGTCAGAACCAAGAATTTGCAGCATTGGCAATATTCTTGTGATTTCTTAGTGAACACATAAATCAGATTGTGAGGAAGTAGCAGAGAAAGGTGCACCCTCCTCTCCAGACAAACCCAGGACCAGAAAGAATTGAAGAGGGATTGGAGGGGATAAAATGGGAGGAGCCGGGAGAAGGGCAGTTAGAAACGGTGGGAAGGAGTGAAAGGGTGGAGGAGAGTGTTACTGTGGTGATGGAAGAAGAGAGGTCCACTGAAATGGTGGAACTCTTTGAAGTGGTGAAAGAGGACCCTTGGACTGGGGAGTGGGTCACGTTCTGTCTACCCCGAGAAGCCACTGAGTGGGAGTGTTACAGTCGTAAGGTGTGAAATGCTCTGTTTTGGGGGCAGACGACCAAGAGAGCAGCCCATAAGGAAGTGCAGGCTCTGCAAGCATGGGAAAAACAGAAGAAAGAGAGAAGATTATGCCTCTCTACCCTTGCGAATGCACAGATGAGAAAACCCTCACTACCCCAGGGCCATTGGGAGCCTACTCCCCGTCTCTGGGAGCCGCTGAAAGGGAATTACTAGCTAAGCATACGCCCTGCTGTTTGTTAATATCTCAGAAGAGTTCAAAACGGTTGCGCCAGTTGTGCTTTTAGAAAATGTTGATGATACACAACCCGGGACTTTGAGGAGGTTGTGGCAGGCTACCTCCATAATGCTGAATGATAACAAAGACTCGGGAGACAATTTGGTTATTAGACAAAAATGTTTTAATAAAACTTTGTTGGAGCACATGAAACGTCAAGAAACGTCATTCTTATGGGCCAGACATGGTGCTGGGAGGGGAGGGGGACTGCGTCGGACCTCACACAGATATTCGTGTGTCTTGTGTTAATGTATATGCAACTAGGACTTTGAGTTCATATGGAAGGACTGTAAGGTCTTTACTCTTAATGGAATATTTATTCATTTTAGACTCTAGGTGGGCATTTTTCTTCGTAGTGTTCCACCACACAAAACAAAGCACTTGCTTGCAAGTAGACACAATTGCAAGAAAGGATTCTGGCCTGTTTGTTGTAGTATTAATTTTCTTCTTAAAGGAAGGGATTAAAATAAATAACAAGATAACATTAACATGTGCCTAAATATATTCCAGGTACAGTATATTTAATGAGCCTGAAAATGTATTCCAAATACATGTCCAGTACCATTGTCATGTTGCACTGTTCTTTCTGTTGCCTACACAATTCTGCAAGTGTAGACATCAGTATTGGTAGAGCTTTAAAGAGAAGGGATGTAAGTCATAGAAAGAGATAGAAAGTTTTTTCTGCTGTTGCATTTGTGGAAAGCTTGGTATGCTGTGGACAGGAGTTCTGTTCCACAATACAGTAACTTTTTCTGCAGATGCCTTTTAATATTAGGATTCTACCATGTGAAGTAGTAGTATAGTATTTACATGGAACTGTTGGGAGAGGTCATCAGGAGGTTTGGGTTGAGGAATCAGAAGTATGCTGACGATACTCAGCTCATTTTCCACCAATCCAGGTGAGGCTGTCTCTATACTGAACTCGTGTCTGGGCCAGATAATGGACTAGATGAGGGTTAATAAATTGAAACGTAATCCAGACAAGACGGAAGTGCTGTTAGTGGGTGCTTCACCAGACAGGATAGAGGGCCATCTCCCTGTTCTGGACTGGGTTGCACTCCCTCTAAGGGACAGGGTCCGCAGCTTGGGGGTACTCCTGGACCCCAGTCTAACTCTGGAAGCCCAGGTGGACTCGGTGGCCAGGGGTGCCTTTCTGCAGCTGCAGAAAATATACCAGCTCTGCCCCTACCTGGACGAACGGAGCCTCATGACAGTTACTCATGCACTGGTAACATCCCGTATTGATTACTGCAATGTGCTCTACGTGTGGCGGCCTTTGAAGACGGTTCGGTGATTGCAACTGGTTCAGAATTGTGCAGCCCGGCTGGTGAGTTGTGGGGCTGCCAGGGATCATATCACACCAATTCTACGTAACCTAGATTGGTTACCAGTTGTTTCCCGAGCCCAATTCAAAGTGCTTGTTTTGGCATATAAAGCCCTAAATGGCTTGGGACCTAGATATCTGAAGGACCGTCTCCTTCCTTATGAACCTACCCGGCAATTAAGATCTAGCCAGGGAGCCCTCCTGAGAGAGCCATCCCTCAAGGAGGTGAAAGGGATAGCTTGTAGGTCTAGGGCCTTTTTGGCAGCTGCCCCCAGGTTATGAAATGCCCTACCAAGTGACAACCGCCTGGCGCCAACACTGATGACATTTCGGTGCCAGGTAAAAACCTTCCTGTTTCTGAAGTTTTTTTTAATTGACATAACATAGATTGTGGGTCCTGGTGGCAATTTTAGTGTTTTGTGTTTAAATGTTTAGATACATTTATGTTTTTATTGTTTTAATTGTCCATTGCCTTTTTAATGTTTTAACTGTTCATTTTAATTGTAAGCCTCCCAGAGACCTTTGGGTAGTGGGCTGCATATAAGTTAAATAAATAAATAAATAAATAAATTTGAAGACTTCCCTAAGTATTTCTTGAATATTTTAATTGGCCCTGAGACTTGAGTGGTAAAATTAATATAAACTATTAGTAAAATATTATCTCTCTGTTTGTCATAAAACTAAAGTGCTGGTATTATTTATTTATTTATTTATTTATTTATTTATTTATTTATTTATTTATATGCAGCCCGATTTTCCCGAACAGGAACTCAGGGTGGTTAACAAGTATAATATACAACAATTCAAAAATAATAATCAGTTCCACAAAATAACATATAAGAAAATCAAAAGCAAACAGTAGAACCCGCATTTAAAAAGCTAAAAAATTCAAGATAAAAACTGAGGCAAGATGTCGGAAACAAACGGACATACAAACTAGTGATCCCTACTCATAGAATAAGTCACCCTCCTTGATTGCCGAACGCGGCCGTATAGAGCCAGGTTTTTAGCAGCTTCTTAAATGCCGAGAGGGACTCCACAGTCCTGATTCCACTCGGAAGGTGGTTCCACAATGTGGCACCTACCAAAGCAAAGTGTTCTGCTTATATACCACCCCATACTACTACAAGTAGTCTCTGGGCGGTTTACAATTCTAATTACAGAGTGCAGGCTACACATTGCCCCCCCCCCCCACAGCAAGCTGGGTACTCATTTTACCAACCTCGGAAGGATGGAAGGCTGAGTGAACCTTGAGCCTGCTACCGGGGGTTGAACCCAGGTCGTGAGCACAGTTTTTCCTGCAGTACAGGCATTTAACCACTGCGCCACAGAGAAAGCGGGTGGAGAGTGGAGGTGTTATGTGCCTCCCGGGCAGTGGTGATCCGGAGCGCAAGGGACTGTGATGTTCTGGTGGGCTGGGCCAACATTGACCTTAGGATGATACGTTCCGTCAGATATTCTGGTCCCAAGGCATGGAAGGTTTTGTAAATCAAAACCAATATCTTGAACCAATACCTGTAATACCTTGGTTTAATACCTTGAACCAATACCTGTAATAACTTTGGCATTTTGTGAAAATATTATTTTTCCCCCTCCCCCCTTGCTTTTTGCTGCCCTGCCTATTTTGGCTCGCCGTCCTGAGTAATCTTGTTCATGGGTTTTAGTGTTTTTATCTCTTGTATTTACTGTCGTCTGTGTAAACCGCACTGAGTCCCTGTGGGGAAATAGGCTGCGGTATATAAGTTCAAAAATAAATAAATAAATAAAATATATTGTTCACTTTCATCACCAGCATTATAGCTCCATGTATCTAATGTTGCACCAATTCTACCACAGGCCTGTCATTTGCAGTTTACTGTAGTAGTGAGGTTAGATTATTTCCCTGAAAATTATGGCTCAAATCACAAAGAAAAAGTTATGGTCCGTGTTTTCTAATATAGTGCTCATATGATGGATGTAGTGTTTCTGACAGATTCACACTTGCTCTGATGAGCGGTCCAGATTAGTAATGTAAATAAAAAGTTAAGTTACTGCTTCCCATTTCGTCTTCACCCATGTGCTTCAGCTTACAAAAGCAAACAACGCCCCCAAACTTTGTCTGCTGTCACCCTCATAAAGAAGTAATAAATCTCAATTGAAGAAAAATAACTGTGTTACTATCTTTAGCTTTTATAAATTATCTAGGACTGTAGTAAAGATTTAGCTCTCAGTGAACTCAGATATTCAGATAGCTGTACATGCAGTTTCATGTAATTTGTAAAGACAAGTGGCAGTAAAAAAATTATTCTGTGGGATGTTAGCCTTTCTTTAATAGGATTTATTTATTTATTTATTTATTTATTTTCATACTTGTATACAGCCCCATTTCCCAATGGGAACTCTGGGCGGTTTACACAAAATTAAAAAGCAATATTAAAAGCAATAGCGTCAAATAGCAAACAAAATTTTAACGGCAAGAGGCAAAAAAAAGGGGGGGGAACACCAGCGGTACTCCCAAAGCAGTTTCTGAAGGCGTCCCTAAATAGCCAGGTCTTCAAAGCTTTTCTGAAGGACGCCAGCAAGGATGCCTGACGTATCTTGCTCGGCAAGGTATTCCAAATTGCTGGGCCAGCCACCGAGAAGGCCCGTTTTCAAGTGGCCACCTTACGGGATGAATGCAGAGAAGTAATGGCATTTTTACCTGGTAATGAGATGGATTCAGTCTGCTGTTGAACTATCCTTAAAGCTTGTCTAGAATACACACAGTAATTGTTTATCCTTAAAGCTTGTCTAGAATACACACAGTAATAGTTTGCAATTTAGAGAAAGGTAAACTTTCTGGTATCATTAATCAGAAATCGGTGTCATGAATATAATGTGAAAAAGTCTATTCTTCTCCAGCAGCAAAAACAAGATAGGAAATTTCAGTGAGCTGAGACAAACAGTAGGTTGTGGGTAAGTCGTGTGCCTGTCATGCAAAAGGATGCCCTGCTTTCATGCAGCCAGTGCCCTTGTTTTAGGAGCAGCTTTGTACAAGATGTGAAGGGGAATGGCTTAAACTGAATTGAGCTGGGGAAACCAGTAACCCAAGTCCAAGGAGCAAGAAGAATTACGGGGATGTCAATCAGAATCTCTCCAGAAATCAAGGCATTTCTGAGTCAACAGGATAGGAAGGAGGTGGATCAACTTGTCTAGATTAGTGGTTGTTAAGCAGGGGAACAAGTAGCACTGAGGGCAGATAGTAAAGGAACAAGGCTAGCCAGGAACCAGCATTGTTTCTCAGCAGGCCTCACATGCATGAACTCTGTTTTTAACTTTCTGCTCTTTGGCTCCCTCTCTCCCACCCTTCCAGGAATAGCTGCTTATGACAGATGGAATGCTTTTGCTGTTGATGCTGATAATGGCCCTTTCCTTGTAATAGGAATGTGTGCCATTTGTATGTGTGTGTTTTCTTCCCAGGGAATTCATGTAGCATTCTAGGAGTTGGATTGATTATACAGTACCCAATTGTTCCCTTTAAAACAAAAACAAAAACAAAAAACTCACTGCTAGCTGTCAAGGGTTTAAAGGATCTGGAATCCTTTCCCTGGGCAGGCTGTGTTCTGTTTTGTGTGCCCCTGAGGATTTCTGGGATTTCTTACTGGGGCCCCAACTCATCCCCAAGACCTTCTAGTCGTCCTCTGTGAGTGACTCTGTCAATTAGGTCACAACTAGAGATGCAACATTTCCGGAAATTTTGAAGCTCAGAAAAAAACCCTGCTTTTTCCCATTCTCCCCCCCCCCAGAAAAAAATGTAAATTTTCAGAAAAATTGATAAAAATGCTAGATTAGCACTCCCCCCCTTTTACAGCTTGTAAGTCATTCTGTTACTTTAGGAACATAAAATATGACTATGGACAATTTGACTTAGCTAGCATAAAATTATCACAACTAGCATATTAAAATATAGTGTATCCAAACAATTATTACAGTTTAATTTTAAAATGTTTATTTGCAATTGTATCAAATGGAATAACAATCTCCTGAACTGTTTACTACCTTATTCTCATAAAAAGAATTAAGAGGGGGGAAATGTATAGAAGGGACTGGTAATGAAGAGGACAGAACAGAAACAAACATATCCACCCATGTGCAAAAACAAAAGTGAAACTTTTTTCTTGTGACAATAGCAGCACCCCCTCAAGGAAGAAATGTACTGTCTTGTTCTTGCACTGCAGATTGTAACCTAGGACTTGCTTGTTCTTAGTGCACAGAAATTAGAATAATCTGATACTATGCATATTTTTAGAAATTATTTGCAAAATACACCCTGTCTTAAAATATTTTATTTATCATATTAAATAAAATATTCCATAATCATTTTTTCTTTTTCTTTTTTGAATTTTTCCATTTTTTTTCGAAAAAAGCCTTTGGGGGAAAAATGGCTTCAGGAAAAATGGGGATAAAACATTTTTTTTTCTGAATTGTTCAGGGTTTTTTTTTCTGGGCCTTCACATCTCTAGTGACGTCAGGCAGACGTTGCCAGATTCAAGGCCCCCTCTCTTCCATCAAAAGGGTGAAATGTTAGGTGATGAAAAGACCTTTGTGTGAGACCCAGTGCCATTCAGAGTAAAAACTAGATGGGCAAATAGTTTTCAGTGGTATAAGGTGAGTGTTTTGTGAAGTTTTTATTGATCAGGTTAGGGGTTTAGTACCTTAGCAGAGCTGCTTTTTAATCTACCCATTTCTTTTAGTACATTTTTGAACAAGGCTATAGAGTTCCAAAGTCTTTTTTCCACCCACAAAAGTATTCCTGTTTCATTGAGACTTCATTGTGCTTCAAAAATCTACTTCTGATGCTTTGGAGATTGTCTTGGTGCACTGTGGGACAGTCTCCTCTTGATTTTATTTTTATTGTTCCAGAAGATCTAGATTAAAATGTATTATTTCCAGGAAATAAGTCCTACTGAAGTCAACAGTTCTTTTTGCTGTGTAGGCTTATATAGGATTGCACTACATGTGATGTGAGATTTAAAATCCTAAAACAGAATTTAAGTGTGCCTTGACATAGGGTTAAATTCTTGAGGGATAACTCTAGAGAGCACTTCATAACACTGGATGAGTCATAAAATAATTCCTAGTCTTTGAATTTTCTTCCAGTGTTTCTGACAAAGAAAATGCATGCTTTATTTCTCATCTTATTTTATCCAATTTGTATCTAGATATTGGCAAGGATTTTCTTGTGTCAAACTATTTAATTTGCTATAATAAATTGCTGCAACATTAACCACTCAGGTTCATATAGATTGGCATCTTGCTGAGACAGCAAGTTAATATTTCCCCCCTCTTTTCTCACCCTTGCTAACTTGAAATATACAGTTGGTGGTATCTCATAAAAGTACCATTGGATTTAAATATTGGTGTCTTAATATTTAGCCAATTTTATTTGGGCATATTTTATTTGTAATTTAGGCTTATAATGTCAGGTTTTTGCTTCATTGTATTAGCTAAATTCTTCTGTATTGCATTCTCAAGGAATAGTATGAGGCCTATTTGACTTTAAAAGTTTGCTTTTTGTGCTAAAATGCATGTCTTTTGATTCTGTAAAATGTGTCATTTATAATCTAAAAACAAGAATTAAATTTGACCAGAAGGAATCTTCCTGCAACTCTTCATCTTTCATAATTTTGGTAATTGAGATTGAGTGATAACTCTAGAACTCAGTATAAACATGGAATAGCAGTAGATTTCTTTGCAGTTGTAGTGATAGTGCTGATTATAATTTACTGTATGTATGTTTGTTTGTTTGTTTCTATTCTGCTCTGGTCAGACCCCACCTGGAATACTGTGTACAGTTCTGCGTGCCTCAATTTAAGAAGGATGTTGACAACCTCGAGCGGGTCCAGAGAAGAGTGACCAGGATGGTTAAAGGTCTGGAACGTATGTCTCAGGAGGAGCGACTGCAATCTAGGAGTGTTTAGTCTTACAAAAAGGTGGTTGAGAGGGGATATGATAGCCATGGTTAAACATTTGAAAGGATGTCATATTGAAGAGGGAGCTGGCTTGTTTTCCGTGGCTTCAGTGACTAGGACTTGGGGCAGTGGTTTCAAACTACAGGAAAAGAGATTCCATTTGAACTTTAGGAAGAACTTCTAATGGTTAGAGCTGTTCGGCAGTGGAATATGCTGCCACACAGGGTGGAGTCTCCTTCTTTGGAGGTTTTTAAGCAGAGGCTGGATGGCCATCTGTTTGGGGTACTTTGATGGGGATTCCTGCATAGCATGGGGTTGGACTGGATGGCCCTTGAGGTCTCTTTCTTTCTTTCTTTCTTTCTTTCTTTCTTTCTTTCTTTCTTTCT
>JAHTLZ010004321.1:0-12175 GCA_023846285.1 Phrynocephalus versicolor
TTAAATATACATTACATATATTTTGTCAACTTTTACATATCTTGACAGCTTCATTGTTTTGTTTTTATTTCTTGCGTAACAAAATGACGAAACAGCATTTCGTTTTTCATTTTGTGCCCATCCCTACTATCCACCCACCAAATCAGGCAGACTGTCCAACAGTCACGTCCAGTTTGAAGCCTTGCTTTTGGGGACCCAGAGGCAGCCCAGGTGGGTCTCCAATCCTGCCTGCCTGCAGGGAACCTCCGCCCGCAGCCCCCAGGGTGAGCTGATGACACCCAAGCCCTGGAGTGGCCATAGGATCAGCACTTTCCATGTAAAGGTCATATGCACAGTTTCAGGCTTAGCCGTAGGGACAGAAAATACCACCAGATCGTCCAGGGCTTCTTATTGTATTTGCTGTCCCCTCTCTGATGCCATTGATCCGCTAGGCGAAGGTGGATGACCAGGGTGACCAGGAAGGACCTTTGAATGGCAGGGGAGGCATCGTCTTGCTTTCTCTTATTGCTGTTCTTGGTCTCTCTCTTCCCCCCCCCCCCCAATGTTTTGCTTAGCACTTTAGCACTGGAAGTGCCTTTTTGCTGTGTCTGTTTTTTAACCATATGTTGTGATTTCCCTTGATCCTGCAAGGGAGACAGGAAGGTTAATTATTGCATCAGTCAACCAGTCAAGGGAATGGAATAAATACCTGGTGACCTCCCCACTTCCCCCCTATGTCTGTGGGACTTCCCCCCTCAACCCCATCGGGCACCAGATACTGCTAGAGGAGGTGTTGTCTAGAAGGCGGTGGAGGGGCCACCCCCCAGGTCACCTTTGCTTTCTCCCCCACCAGCTTCTTGGCTGCCCACCGCTTCTCTTCTGGCCATTCCTTGCCCTGGGGCCCGGTGTGGGCGGCCATGGCCAGCTGCCACTCCTTGGTGGTTGTGGACGGGATGATCCAGGGAGATCCACTGGACCTGAAGATGTTTGAGGCAACTCATTGGGTAAAGCGCCATGCCTGCCACTGGGAAGGTCCTGCTGCGTGTGTGCCTTTCACGGCCCCCCTTGACTGGGAGTGGCACAGACGGGTGGTGGGCGGGTGGGTGGGGAGGTGGCTGGTGTGCAGGCCTTAAGGATCTTGTTTGGAGGGACTACGGCTCCCAGGTGTTCCCCAGCCAGGATGCTGGGAGCTGTCGTCCCAGGAAGCAGCACACCCAAACTCTGGCAGTGGGGAACCAGCAACCAATCTGTGAGTGGAATCCACCCACGGACCAGAAAGGGTTGCAGCTTCCCCTGCTTTCCAGGAGGCCACCTTTTGCCTTCTCAGGGCTTCCTCCCCAAACTGTGTGTTTGCCAAGGCAGTAATCAAGTGGACCAACCTTTAATGCCCGTTAGTCCAGCAAGTGGTGAGAGGCTGAGACTCTTGAGCCTGGATGGCCCAATGTGGTCGGGCAACCCTCAGAGGCTGGCTACCGGCCAGGGTGCCGGTGGGACCTTGGCCTGATCCTGGAAAGCAGCTCCTCTGGGCCTCCTCCTTGTGCTGGGCAGAGAAGAAGATCTCTCTGTGGTGGCAAACGCCTTCCTGCTGCTCCCCCGACCTCAGCCACCCTCATCGATGGCGTTGCTCCCTCTGCTTTGCATCCCCTGCCCTTTGGGGCCAGAGTGGGGCCTTTTAGCTCCTCAAGGCAACGCTTGCCTGTGCCATCCAAGAAGCCGGTAGCTTTCTCTGGATGAAATCTGGGCAGTGAACCTCCCTGGTCCTTGTGATGACAGATGTCCTCTGAAGCTGTACAACAGGAGCAGCCCGTGTTGTGTCCAGTCTACCGTGCTTTGGATAGAAAACATCTCCAGAGCAGGGGCCCAGCACTAACTGGAGTGGTCTATGGGTGTCATTGTCAAACCGAAATTCCTTTCAGACACAGTCGGTCACATGAGGCTGGGAGTTGCAGCCACCCCATCCTACCCCTGGCACTTTCCCCATCCCAGCCTGGTCAGAGTTATGGAGTTCTTTCCAATCTCATGCCACCTCCGTGTTGACTTGCATGGAAATACACCCAGATAACATAAATCCCATCAGGATAGAGGAATATGTTTTCCCCGTTGGAACCAACAGGAAATGGAGGACCCCCAAGGTGGACACGAGGACAACGGTGGAGACTGGGGCCACGCAGTGGTGGTCAGACCCGGATCCAACATGGAACAGGTAAGCCCCCCGCCCCGGTGAGCCTCAGAGCTTGGGGGCGGGGGCGGGCGGCTGAGCCAAGATGTGCCGTTGGGCCTGGGTCGTTTGCAGATGTAACATGAGGTGCTTTAAAATGCATGCTGAAATCCACAGCTTGACATCCGAAACGTGTTTTTTCTCAAAACATGGGGATTTGTTTTTTGAACTGAAAATGGCATCCAACTATCCAGGGATTCTGAAAAGGGTTCCAGATAGCCTGCCAGTCCAAAAGGTCACTTCAGGCTGGAATGTCCACATTCCTGTCCTCCCTCATGAAAGGGAAAGCAATGACCACCAGCACCACCATCATCCCGCTTGTTGGCCTTTAGGGTGTGAGCATGGTGTGAGCGGCTGCCTCCCCCTTAAAAAATGGCAGCGGGGGGGGAGGGGGAGGGCATTGCACTCTGGCTGCATCTTGAAAGCTAAGCAGGTCCTTCCCTTGCCTGAGCAGGGGAAAGGGAGCCCCCCCACACACACACACTCTGTGGGTGGGGGGAACCGTGGGGGGGGGCAGAGGGAGCACCATGCTGGGGTCCATGGGGCACGGAGGCCTCCAGCCAGAGCCCATCTCCTGCTTCTCTGCCCTAGGTGGCCGGGGGAGGAATGGCCATTTTGCGCCAGTTCCCGTTCTCCTCAACGCTGCAGAGGACGACCACGGTGGCGCAGGAGTTCAGTGGGGGCCGCCACGCTTTCATGAAGGGGGCTCCAGAACGGGTGGTCCATTTCTGCAGGCCAGAAACCGGTAAGTGCCAAGAAGCCCACTTTTCCCCTTGGCCCGGAGCCCTCCTGGTCCCTCCTGTCGCTTTGCTTGCTTGCTTGCTATTTTTGCTATATGTCTGTTTTCTCATGTTGTGATCTCCTATTTACCAACCAACCATCTGTCTGTCTATCTGTCCATCCGTCTGTCCGTCCCTCCGTCCGTCTGTCCATCTGTCTGTCATGTGCCTTTCTCCCAATAAGGAGACTCACAGCAGCTCACAATATTAAAAAAGAATTCAAGTAAGAATACTGAATTATACAAGAGGATTTTGCTAAAAGGCAGGTCTTTGGTTTTTGGCGAAAGGACACCAGGGAGGGGGCCAACGGGACGTCCCAAGGGAAGCATTCCCTCACCTGGGAGCTGCCAGGGAGAAGGCCCTGCCTCGAAGGCCTGGCCTTTGGGTTGCCCTTTTCTGTGAATGTCTTGATGTGATGCAAGCAGCCCCCCCCCACTCCACCCCCGCAAGCCCTTTACCTTCTGGTGGCTCTTTGATGGCCATCCACCATCCCGGCCAGCCTGGGTGCTTCCCGTGGCTCCCATACCTTTGTGGGAAGGGCCAGTGCAGAACCAGCCCCCCCCTTTCTCCAGCCGCGGTGCCCCTTTCTCTGATCCTGTCTGCTGCCGGGTGGAAGCCAAGCTGGGGGATCCAAAGATGGCCCTGGTTCCGGACTCTGGAAACACTCGGTGCTGCTCCCGGGGCTCTCTGAGGCCCACCCACGCAGGCCCAAGGGCAGCAGCTCATAAGAAGCCTTGTGACCCCTGCTGGTGGGTAGCCCCTCCCCCCTCCGCTTTTGGGAGCTGGACCTGACTGTCCCTTCTCTCTCCCCACCCTGTGCAGTTCCCGCCAGCTTCACCAGCGAACTCCAGCTCTACACGTCGCAAGGCTTCCGAGTCATCGGGCTGGCACACAAGGCGCTGTCCACTGGTGTGGAGGTGGCTTCCCTGGCAAGGTAAAGGGGAAAGCGGGGGGGGGTCAGCCCCAGTCCCGTTTCTGTCCCAACCGGGCAGTGGGGACTGAGACCTCCTGGCTTGGGTACACCTTGGGAAGACCCCTTCTTGTATGGGCAAAGAGGGGCCGCCTGGGGGTGGCCAGACCCCAGTACATGGAGCCCAAAAGCAGGGCTGAGGCTTAGGTGCCGTTGCTTCGGGAAACCAATGCCCAGGCCACCCCTGGAAGGAGGAGGAAGGCTAGGGTTGGTTTTCCTGGTGAAAAACCCCTGGGCGTTCTTTATTGGCCTTGGACCGGGAGCTTTGGGCAGCCGTGCATGGTTGCCACGGCTCTGAAGCCAAGGGCATAAAAGCTGGCGGTTGAATGGGAGGGAGAGGTGCCAAAGGGGCCCTCCACCTGGTGGCCTCTGGGAAGCCCCCCTCCCATGAGCAAGCCACAAAAGCCCGAGGCTGCTGGGCCTTTCCATGGGCTGTTTCTGAGCCGACTGGGTGCGCAGGAGGTGGGTGCAAACAGGCTGTGTCGCTGAAGGGCTCTGATCCAGGAGAGTCGAAAACAGCTGAGGGAGGCGGCCCAGTTTGGAGCAGCACTGAGGCTGGGCTGGCTGCCTCTGGAGAGCGGCTGAGGAGGAGGAGGAGGAGGAGGGGCCCAGGGTGGGGGTGGGGAGGAGGCTTTTGCCCTGCAAGGGTCCATGATGACTGTTGGACCCATCCTGCCCAAGGGAGGAGGTGGAGTCGGAGCTGACCTTCCTGGGCCTCCTGGTGATGGAGAACCGGCTGAAGAGCGAGACCCAGCCTGTCCTGGAGGAGCTCAGCCAGGCCCGCATCCGGAGCGTGATGGTCACAGGTGGGCCAGTCCCCTCTCCCGCCAGAAGAGGAAGGCCAACACGGAAGGGAGGATGTGAAGGCAGCACCCCCCTCCAGGAGCCACTCTCGGGGGTGGGGGCGAGGGTGGGGGGCTGAGTGGTCAGTGGCAAAATGCTGACACGGGCCCCCATGCCCACGGAGCTACAGCTCTCTCCTTGGGAGCCCGAGAAGAGCCCCCCCCCAGGTGAAGGAAGGCTCGCCCGCCTGGGGGTCAAGGTGCCTCCCTTGAATGCACGGAATCAAGGAGGGCTCCTCGGTCGGTGAAATGCCCGGGGCTGCCTCCTTCTGGCTGATAGCGAAAGGTTGCCCCCCACCCCCACCCCCCACCCCCAGCCCCGTTCAGGGCTCATTCCCACCTGCTCGCCATCCTTAGCCTCTGCCATCCGTCCAGGCATCTTTCATGAATGGATGCCAAGCAAGTGCTGCCTGGCATCGCCCGGGGTGGGGTGGGGTGGGGTGGTCACCCGCCTTCTGACTTCTCTCTCTCTCTCTCTCTCTCTCTCTCTCTCCCTCCTTCCTTCCTGCTTGATCTTCCAGGGGACAACATCCAGACGGCCATCACAGTGGCCCGAAAGGCGGGCATGATTCCACGGGCAAGCAGGGTGATTCTGATGGAGGCCAAGGACCAAGCGGAGGGCGAGCCCTCTGCCTCCATCACCTGGACCCCCCTGGAGGAGAGGGAAGGGCACGGCTGCAGTGGAGCCGAGGCAAGGGGGGGCCAGGGTCCTGGGCTGGTGGGAGAGCACGGGTTCCCAAAGCAGCCCCCACCCCAACAACCACCACCACCACCAGGAGGAGGAAGAGGTGCCCCTCATCAGCCCCCTCCCTCCCCTCCCTTGCCCTTCCTGTTCTGCCTTGGCTGCATGAGAGGTGGAAGAGTGACTCTCTCTCTCTCTCTAGAAAGAGAGAACGAACGCCTTCAGAGGTCAAGGCTCTGAGTCCTCAGCAGGCTTTCTCTCCTGGGGGGGGAGGGCCAGAGGGAGAGGCTGCTACCGCTGCTGCCTCCTCTCTGGTCACGAGGCTGGGGACACAGGGGATCTGCGTGACTTCCGTGGTTGTTCACAGTAGGACCATGAAGTTGGATGGGGGCCAACAAGTCCATCGGGTCCAACACCAGTCAGTCGGATCCCAGGATGAGAAAAGGATGGGGTCCTGGAGAACACCTCCTAGTAGCACAACCCCTTCATCTCTTCATTTATTATTTCAATTCCTTTCCCTCCACCTCTCGTCCATGGTAGGGAGGGACCAACCACAGCTTCCCAAAATATTTTAAAACTCAACATTTAAATTAATGTCAGAAAGTTGAAGGACAGATAACGGTCAAGAACATACTAGGCTATGAGGCCAGAAATGCTGCTCGTGACCTCCCCCCCCTTCTCCTCCCCTTCCCCTTCTGCAGGAGGGCGGCTGCCCCACGGCTGAAGGCAGGCTTCCCTCCCAGCCTGGGAACCACCCGAGGCTCCATCTCTGCCTGAGCGGGAGGTCCTACGACATCCTGGGGCAGCACTTCCCCCACTTAGTCCCCAAGGTGAGCCGAGGGCTGGGGCTGCTGGCCCGCCTGGACGGGGGCCACCTTGGGCCAAAGGGAACCCCTCGGCCGGTCCTCCTCCTCCTCCTCCTCCTGGGAGTCACTGGGGGGGGGGGTGGAGGGCTTCCAGGCCTCTTCTGGCCCCGTCTCGCCTGGTCTTGGGGCTGGCGCAGTGGCTGTGGTGCCCTTTGCCTCCCCCCCTGCCCCCAGTATCAGGGCGCTGGGCTCCTGTTGGCTCCCCCCTCTCTGTCCCCCCAGGTCCTCCTCCACGGGACAGTCTTTGCCAGGATGTCCCCAGCTCAGAAAGCAAGGCTGGTGCAAGATTTCCAGAAGCTGGAGTGAGTCGCCCTGAGACCTGTCGGAGGAAAGAGATGCCCCCTCCGTGGGGCTGGGGGGTAGGGGTGTCTAAGAAGGCCTCTCCAGGAAAGGGACACCCACAGGGAGTGCTCCCCTTCTTCTGGCCAACCTCCCCCTCGCAGGTTCCCTGCCCTGAGCCGCCGCCGACACCCCCCCTCCCCTGCCCAGTCCCCTCTAGAGGCGTCCCAGTCCTCGTCATCAGGGTCCTTTCCTCTCCACGGCCACTGAAGACACTGTGGCTCCACAGACACGTCAAGGGGGGGGGTGGGGAGGAGGAGACCAATGGGGCACCAGAGACTCCTTCAGGGCCCACTGCCCTCTCCTCCCAGGCCAGTCTTCTTCTGCAGCCGCTCTGCGGGGCCACGAAACCCTTCGGCCACCGTGAACGGGAGCAGAGGGCCCGGATAGGCGTGCCTCCCTGCTTCCCTGTCCTCCTTTCCCCAGCCTGCCAGGAATTATTATTTATATTTATACAACTTATATGCTGCCCACTACCCAAAGGTCTCTGCTGGAATTAAGGCCTCCCTTCCTTCTGCATCTTGCACTGCCTGGGGAAGGCCCTGGGGGGGGGCAGGGACGGTGCCAGCTGGGGCACCCTTTCTGCCTTGCTGGGCAAATTCTTCCTCTTCTCTGCTCAGGGGGAGCCCAGAGTCCTCCTCCTCCTCCTCCTCCTCCTCCTCTGGCTCCAGCCGAGTGAGGGCGGCTCCTGCCTGGCCTGGATTCACAGCCGTGGCTCTTTCTCTCTCCCCTTCTCCAGCTACTTTGTGGGCATGTGCGGGGATGGCGCCAACGACTGTGGGGTGAGTGTGAAAGCCTGCTTCAGCTCAGCGCGCTGCTTCTATGTGGCACTGAAACCACTCCTGGGACAGTTTGCCATTCAGTTATGGGAGGCTGCCCATTCCACCCTCCTGCCCAAGAGCTGGGGACTCAATTTACCAACCTCAGGAGGATGGAAGGCTGAGTGGACCTTGAGCCGGATGCCTGAGATTGAACCTGGATGGTGAACAGAGTTCGGTCTGCAGTGACAGCAGTTTAACCCCTGTGCCACGAGGCGTGTAGAGCTCATTTCTGTGCGCCAGAGAAATGCCTGCCCCTGAGAACAGGCTTGGCCCCTGCAGATCCATTCTGGGGAGGGTATGATAGGGCCTCTTGGCCCCCCCCCCGGGGGGGGGGGGGCAGAGGGCAGACCAACCGCAGGGGGCCCCGGGGAGCCCCCCCCCTTTGTGTCGTCCAGGGCATGAAGGCTGAACGGGGCCCCCAAGGGGATGCGTGCGGATGGGGAGGGGGCTTTCCTGTGCCTCTTTGCTGCTGCCCCCAGAGCCTCCCTCCCTCCCCCCCTCCCAGGCGCTGAAAGTGGCCCACGCCGGGATCTCCCTCTCTGAGCAGGAGGCCTCGGTGGCTTCGCCCTTCACCTCCCAGACCCCCAACATCGAGTGCGTCCCTGAACTCATCAAGTGAGTCTCCTGCAGCTTCTCTGGAGCCTGGATCACAGGGTGGTGGTGGTGGGGGAACCAGGGGGAGGGAGAGGATGGACCTTCTCCACCGCCTGGATATTTCACTCCTTCATCTCTTCTGCTCTGGAGACCATCATGTCATCAGGTGCAGAGGGCTCTGCTTTCCCCCAGCTCTCCTCCCCGGCCAGATGTTGTGCCCCCCTCTGCTGGGCACTGTTTCCAACTGCTCTCCTAGACACCCTTGTGCTTGTCCTTCTCCCCCCGCCCCCCGCCCACCCCTCCCCGCCCCCTTCCAGGGAAGGCCGAGCTGCTCTGGTCACCTCCTTCTGCATGTTCAAATACATGGCCCTCTACAGCATCATCCAGTACCTGGGAGTCCTGCTGCTCTACTGGGTATGGCCACGGAGACAGACTAGGCGGTGGTGGTGGTGGGTGGGGCTCCTCTTGTGACCCCTGGAGCCGCCAGAAGGGCAGGCGAGGTGGGGGGGCTGGGGTAGAGAGGGCACTGCCTTGCCCACACCTCTTCACTTAAGGGAGGGGCCCTACTCTGAACTCAGGTTGGCATCAGGCTCTCTGTTGGCACCCAGCAATGCGGAGGTCAGCCACAAGTCATGGCCACGAGGGTTATTCATTCATTCATTCATTTATTTACCATGTTACAGTAGGACTATGCTGTATTCCTGTGGGTTTTGTCTTTTCATTTAATATTTCCAAGGAGCAGATAAGTGAGTCTGTGGAGACATACTATGCTTGCTTCATATCTCTCCCACCTTTCTCCCAGTGAAGGGACATGGGGCAATATGCGACAGAAGCCAGCAACACACAAACACACTCGCACACCCTTTGCCTCAGCTCCTTGCAAAGGCCCCATCCGGCAGCCACCGCTTCTTGGCCCACCTGCAGGGTTCCCTGGAGCATGGGGGCACATGCCCCACCTTTTCAGCCCATGGCCAGCAAGGGGCTGCCACCAGGCCATGTGGGGGTGGACGCAGACGTTTGGGTTCAGAAACTGAGGGTGGCAGCAGTGGCAGCAGCACCTGTGGGTTACAGCAAGGGCGATGCCAGCCACAGGTAGCAGCAGGGATGGTCGGGGGTGGGGGGTGGGGCGTAAAATCCTCTGGACTGAGAAGCCGGGTGGGGTGGGGGGGGGGTGCGGGCGGTTGGCTCAAACGCCTTAACTGGCCCCCCTTCTCCCCCCCTTCCAGCAACTGAACTCCTTTGGGAATTACCAGTTTTTGTTCCAGGATCTGGCCATCACCACCCTCATTGGAATGACAAGTAAGTGCCGACCAGCAGGTCATCCTAAAAGGGCCTTTGGGATGGTGCGTGAGAACGGGATTGGAGTCCCCCCCCCCGCTTCTCCCCCAAGAGTGATTGGTGACCTCCATTTCCCAAGGACCATGAATCCGCTTCAGATTTTGGCCCAAATTTTGCAAAAGCTATTCAGGGTCTCGAACCCACTGAAAGAGCAGGGCCAATAGTATTGGCAAAGCTAGAAATTCATTTGAATTTCTGTTTCCATGTGCAACAGACGTGTGGCTTGCTTACAAGAAAAAATAATCAACTTTAGAAGTTCCCAGTCTCCACCCCTCCTGCAAACTCTAGCCCTTTTAGCAATAAACACACAAGAAGCTTCTTTGGTTAAAAGGAGTATAAAAAGAGTTTACTTACATTATTCTCTAGCAGGCACATACGTATACAGCTCAGATTAAATGCAGGTTGAAAAAAGAAAAGAAAAGAAAGAATGTTCCTGAAAAATGGTTCTGTTGGTGTCCTTTTCGGCCATGTGTTGAGGCAGAAAAGGATTACGTTCTCTCTCTGTGAGATTGAAACGGATAATGGCTTCTAGCCAAGGCTTACATGTAGGAAGAAGGAGGAAGCCGAAAGGTGTGTTTTGCAAGCCCTGGGAAATGCAAATCCCTGTAATAATTGTTCCTTATGCAAATAGGCCAGGTAAGGTTAGGTTGTGGCACGCATCGCCCCCCTCCCATCTGTGTTGAAATCAGCATGATAGATTGATTTAGCCAACAAATAGCCCCCACCATCTTGGGTAGCTTCCGGAGAGCTCAAACTAAAACCCAGAGTGTGTTCACACACTTCCTGCAAAAGGAGGGACCCCCAGCCCAGTCCCCAGCATGCCTGGCAGGAGAGAAAACGCCTCATTCTGGCTAAATGGGGCCCCTGGAAGATCAAAAGGGCAACCAGCCACCCTGCCCGGCAGTGCCATCAGGTGCCCGTTGGCAAAAGGCTCAGCAGATCCGCTTCGCTCAGAAGAGAAGGTGAGCTTTAAGAAGGAGTCCAAGCGAGGGAGAGGGGCCGGTGAAGGCCTCGTGGCTTCGCCTGAGCCTTGGCTGAACCAGTCCTTACACCGGGGGAGGCGACCCTGCCACCATAGGCCTCCCCACTGGAAGGGCCTGTCAGGAGGAGATTCCTGCCCAGTCAGTCGCCTTCCCTCTGTCAGATTTCCTGCAGAAAAGGAGTTGCTCCTTGCTCCGCTTTCTTACGTAGGGAGAAGGCCTTTCTCCCAGGAGGCCAGTAGGTCTTGAGCGCAGGGCGCTGTCCTTGGTCTCTTGGCATCCCTGGAGCCTGGCACAAGGCAGCGCAGCCCTGCCGTTGGGAGGGCTCGGCGTGGAGGGCTGGTAAAGGGCGGTGCTTGCTCCCTGCCCCACTGCCTCCAGGGAGGGGGCTTGGCTTGTGGGCGCCCTGCTCCTCCGGGTGGGTCCAGGCAGAGAGCCCCGGGAGAGCCCCCCCCCCAGGCGTTGTCCCTCTTCTTCCCGAATGCAGTGAGCCTGAATGGTGCCTTCTCCAAGCTGGCCCCCTTCCGCCCGCCTGCCCGGCTCACCTCCCCACCGCTGCTGCTCTCCGTGGTCCTGAACCTCCTCCTCAGCCTGGCCACCCAGGTCTGTGGCTTCCTCCTGGTGCAGAGGCAGCCGTGGTACTCCCCCAAAGACTTCCGCAGGTAGGGTGCCACGCTCTCCTTGGTCCGACGGAGGGGGCCGTGGCCGGTGCCTGGGGGGGGGGCTGGTGGTGGTGGGGAGCGGCTCTGCTTTTGCTTTTCCTTCTTTGAAAATGGAGCTCCAGTTTTTCTTTTCCAAATGCAGCTTCCCCTCCTTTCTGCACATCCGCTCTTTTGCTGCAACGCATCCCTGCTCTCGCTTGTGCTGCGCATCGGAAAAAGGTCCGGGGGGGGGGGGGAGAACGGCCGGGTGGGCAGTTGGGGAGAGGACGGTCCTGCCAATGCAGAAGCCCAGGGCTGGCAGAAGCAACCCCCTTCCAACCCTCCATCCCTGGGCTTTTTGCTCTGCCGAGCACCTCCGGTTCTGATTCCTGGATGCTTGGCGAGAGAGATGGGCTTGGCCGTTGGCCTGGTGGGATCCGACTCTGGCGTTGGGTTTCCTTTCCAGTGCTTGCGGCCTGCCCGGGAATGGCAGCCAGGAGGAGCTCTCCCCACCAGCCAGTGCCACCCCGGAGGCCAGCAGCCCTGGGAAGGAAGGCGAAGGCGGCTACCAGAGTTACGAGAACACCAGCGTGTGGCTCCTCTCCACCCTCAACTGCCTCGTGGTGGCCCTGGTCTTCTCCAAGGGGAGGCCGTTCAGGCAGCCCGTCTACAAAAACTGTGAGGGCTCCGGGCGGCGTCAGCAGTGGTGGGGGGAATGGGCTTTGGAGTTGGTCTCCTGGGGAGGGAGGGCCCCAGACCCCTCTTTCCCGAAGGCTATTGGCTTGGCACCCCGAGCTGGAGAGGAGCCTCCTGGGGGAGTTATCTCACATTGTGTGTGATGCTCCCAGTCCTTCCATCTCACTCCAACATGCTTGCTCTTTCTCCCAGATGTCTTCATTGTGGTCCTGGTGGTGCAGCTGGCAGTTTGTCTCTTCTTCCTGTTTGCCGACATCGAGGGTCTCTATGCTCGGATGGAGGTAAGATGTTGCCCCGCCCTTGCTCAGAGCGGCCACTAGTAGTGCAGCCAGCCACTGGCCAGGACCCTGCCTGGGGTGGGTGGGGTGGGGTGGGGAGTAGGGCAGAAAGAGGCTCTTTGGGGAGAAAGGCGGCATAAAAATAAAGTATT
>JAHTLZ010004322.1:0-12184 GCA_023846285.1 Phrynocephalus versicolor
TTAAATATACATTACATATATTTTGTCAACTTTTACATATCTTGACAGCTTCATTGTTTTGTTTTTATTTCTTGCGTAACGAAATGACGAAACAGCATTTCGTTTTTCATTTTGTGCCCATCCCTACTATCCAGCCACCAAATCAGGCAGACTGTCCAACAGTCACGTCCAGTTTGAAGCCTTGCTTTTGGGGACCCAGAGGCAGTCCAGGTGGGTCTCCAATCCTGCCTGCCTGCAGGGAACCTCCGGCCGCAGCCCCCAGGGTGAGCTGATGACCCCCAAGCCCTGGAGGGGCCATAGGATCAGCACTTTCCATGTAAAGGTCATATGCACAGTTTCAGGTTTAGCCGTAGGGACAGAAAATACCACCAGATCGTCCAGGGCTTCTTATTGTATTTGCTGTCCCCTCTCTGCCGCCATTGCTCCGGTAGGCAAAGGTGGATGACCAGGGTGACCAGGAAGGACCTTTGAATGGCAGGGGAGGCATCGTCTTGCTTTCTCTTATTGCTGTTCTTGGTCTCTCCCCCCTCCCCAATGTTTTGCTTAGCACTTTAACACTGGAAGTGCCTTTTTGCTGTGTCTGTTTTTTAACCATATGTTGTGATCTCCCTTGATCCTGCAAGGGAGGCAGGAAGGTTAATTATTGCATCAGTCAACCAGTCAAGGGAATGGAATAAATACCTGGTGACCTCCCCACTTCCCCCCCTATGTCTGTGGGACTTCCCCCCTCAACCCCATCGGGCACCAGATACTGCTAGAGGAGGTGTTGTCTAGAAGGCGGTGGAGGGGCCACCCCCCAGGTCACCTTTGCTTTCTCCCCCACCAGCTTCTTGGCTGCCCACCGCTTCTCTTCTGGCCATTCCTTGCCCTGGGGCCCGGCGTGGGCGGCCATGGCCAGCTGCCATTCCTTGGTGGTTGTGGACGGGATGATCCAGGGAGATCCACTGGACCTGAAGATGTTTGAGGCAACTCGTTGGGTAAAGCGCCATGCCTGCCACTGGGAAGGTCCTGCTGCGTGTGTGCCTTTCACGGCCCCCCTCGACTGGGACTGGCACAGACGGGTGGGCGGGTGGGTGGGTAGGTGGCTGGTGGGCAGGCCTTAAGGATCTTGTTTGGAGGGACTACGGCTCCCAGGTGTTCCCCAGCCAGGATGCTGGGAGCTGTCGTCCCAGGAAGCAGCACACCCAAACTCTGGCAGTGGGGAACCAGCAACCAATCTGTGGGTGGAATCCACCCACGGACCAGAAAGGGTTGCAGCTTCCCCTGCCTCTTTCCAGGAGGCCACCTTTTGCCTTCTCAGGGCTTCCTCCCCAAACTGTGTGTTTGCCAAGGCAGTAATCAAGTGGACCAACCTTTAATGCCCGTTAGTCCAGCAAGTGGTGCGAGGCTGAGACTCTTGATCCTGGATGGCCCAATGTGGTCGGGCAACCCTCAGAGGCTGGCTACTGGCCAAGGTGCCGGTGGGACCTTGGCCTGATCCCGGAAAGCAGCTCCTCTGGGCCTCCTCCTTGTGCTGGGCAGAGAAGAAGATCTCTCTGAGGTGGCAAACGCCTTCCTGCTGCTCCCCCGACCTCAGCCACCCTCATCGATGGCGTTGCTCCCTCTGCTTTGCATCCCCTGCCCTTTGGGGCCAGAGTGGGGCCTTTTAGCTCCTCAAGGCAACGCTTGCCTGTGCCATCCAAGAAGCCGGTAGCTTTCTCTGGATGAAATCTGGGCGGTGAACCTCCCTGGTCCTTGTGATGACAGACGTCCCCTGAAGCTGTACAACAGGAGCAGCCCGTGTTGTGTCCGGTCTCCCGTGCTTTGGATAGAAAACATCTCCAGAGCAGGGGCCCAGCACTAACTGGAGTGGTCTATGGGTGTCATTATTGTCAAACCGAAATTCCTTTCAGACGCAGTTGGTCACATGAGGCTGGGAGTTGCAGCCACCCCATCCTACCCCTGGCACTTTCCCCATCCCAGCCTGGTCAGCTTATGGAGTTCTTTCCAATCTCATGCCACCTCCGTGTTGACTTGCATGGAAATACACCCAGATAACATAAATCCCATCAGGATAGAGGACTATGTTTTCCCCGTTGGAACCAACAGGAAATGGAGGACCCCCAAGGTGGTCACGAGGGCAACGGTGGAGACTGGGGCCACGCGGTGGTGGTCAGACCCGGATCCAACATGGAACAGGTAAGCCCCCCCCCCCCGCCGTGAGCCTCAGAGCTTGGGGGTGGGGGTGGGCGGCTGAGCCAAGATGTGCCGTTGGGCCTGGGTCGTTTGCAGATGTAACATGAGGTGGTTTAAAATGCATGCTGAAATCCACAGCTTGACATCCGAAACGTGTTTTTTCTCAAAACATGGGGATTTGTTTTTTGAACTGAAAATGGCATCCAACTATCCAGGGATTCTGAAAAGGGTTCCAGATAGCCTGCCAGTCCAAAAGGTCACTTCAGGCTGGAATGTCCACATTCCTGTCCTCCCTCATGAAAGGGAAAGCAATGACCACCAGCACCACCATCATCCCGCTTGTTGGCCTTTAGGGTGTGAGCATGGTGTGAGCGGCTGCCTCCCCCTTAAAAAATGGCAGCGGGGGGGGAGGGGGAGGGCATTGCACTCTGGCTGCATCTTGAAAGCTAAGCAGGTCCTTCCCTTGCCTGAGCAGGGGAAAGGGAGCCCCCCCACACACACACACTCTGTGGGTGGGGGGAACCGTGGGGGGGGGCAGAGGGAGCACCATGCTGGGGTCCATGGGGCACGGAGGCCTCCAGCCAGAGCCCATCTCCTGCTTCTCTGCCCTAGGTGGCCGGGGGAGGAATGGCCATTTTGCGCCAGTTCCCGTTCTCCTCAACGCTGCAGAGGACGACCACGGTGGCGCAGGAGTTCAGTGGGGGCCGCCACGCTTTCATGAAGGGGGCTCCAGAACGGGTGGTCCATTTCTGCAGGCCAGAAACCGGTAAGTGCCAAGAAGCCCACTTTTCCCCTTGGCCCGGAGCCCTCCTGGTCCCTCCTGTCGCTTTGCTTGCTTGCTTGCTATTTTTGCTATATGTCTGTTTTCTCATGTTGTGATCTCCTATTTACCAACCAACCATCTGTCTGTCTATCTGTCCATCCGTCTGTCCGTCCCTCCGTCCGTCTGTCCATCTGTCTGTCATGTGCCTTTCTCCCAATAAGGAGACTCACAGCAGCTCACAATATTAAAAAAGAATTCAAGTAAGAATACTGAATTATACAAGAGGATTTTGCTAAAAGGCAGGTCTTTGGTTTTTGGCGAAAGGACACCAGGGAGGGGGCCAACGGGACGTCCCAAGGGAAGCATTCCCTCACCTGGGAGCTGCCAGGGAGAAGGCCCTGCCTCGAAGGCCTGGCCTTTGGGTTGCCCTTTTCTGTGAATGTCTTGATGTGATGCAAGCAGCCCCCCCCCACTCCACCCCCGCAAGCCCTTTACCTTCTGGTGGCTCTTTGATGGCCATCCACCATCCCGGCCAGCCTGGGTGCTTCCCGTGGCTCCCATACCTTTGTGGGAAGGGCCAGTGCAGAACCAGCCCCCCCCTTTCTCCAGCCGCGGTGCCCCTTTCTCTGATCCTGTCTGCTGCCGGGTGGAAGCCAAGCTGGGGGATCCAAAGATGGCCCTGGTTCCGGACTCTGGAAACACTCGGTGCTGCTCCCGGGGCTCTCTGAGGCCCACCCACGCAGGCCCAAGGGCAGCAGCTCATAAGAAGCCTTGTGACCCCTGCTGGTGGGTAGCCCCTCCCCCCTCCGCTTTTGGGAGCTGGACCTGACTGTCCCTTCTCTCTCCCCACCCTGTGCAGTTCCCGCCAGCTTCACCAGCGAACTCCAGCTCTACACGTCGCAAGGCTTCCGAGTCATCGGGCTGGCACACAAGGCGCTGTCCACTGGTGTGGAGGTGGCTTCCCTGGCAAGGTAAAGGGGAAAGCGGGGGGGGGTCAGCCCCAGTCCCGTTTCTGTCCCAACCGGGCAGTGGGGACTGAGACCTCCTGGCTTGGGTACACCTTGGGAAGACCCCTTCTTGTATGGGCAAAGAGGGGCCGCCTGGGGGTGGCCAGACCCCAGTACATGGAGCCCAAAAGCAGGGCTGAGGCTTAGGTGCCGTTGCTTCGGGAAACCAATGCCCAGGCCACCCCTGGAAGGAGGAGGAAGGCTAGGGTTGGTTTTCCTGGTGAAAAACCCCTGGGCGTTCTTTATTGGCCTTGGACCGGGAGCTTTGGGCAGCCGTGCATGGTTGCCACGGCTCTGAAGCCAAGGGCATAAAAGCTGGCGGTTGAATGGGAGGGAGAGGTGCCAAAGGGGCCCTCCACCTGGTGGCCTCTGGGAAGCCCCCCTCCCATGAGCAAGCCACAAAAGCCCGAGGCTGCTGGGCCTTTCCATGGGCTGTTTCTGAGCCGACTGGGTGCGCAGGAGGTGGGTGCAAACAGGCTGTGTCGCTGAAGGGCTCTGATCCAGGAGAGTCGAAAACAGCTGAGGGAGGCGGCCCAGTTTGGAGCAGCACTGAGGCTGGGCTGGCTGCCTCTGGAGAGCGGCTGAGGAGGAGGAGGAGGAGGAGGGGACCAGGGTGGGGGTGGGGAGGAGGCTTTTGTCCTGCAAGGGTCCGTGACTGTTGGGCCCATTCTGCCCAAGGGAGGAAGTGGAGTCGGAGCTGGCCTTCCTGGGCCTCCTGGTGATGGAGAACCGGCTGAAGAGCGAGACCCAGCCTGTCCTGGAGGAGCTCAGCCAGGCCCGCATCCGGAGCGTGATGGTCACAGGTGGGCCAGTCCCCTCTCCCGGTGGAAGAGGAAGGCCAACACGGAAGGGAGAACGTGAGGGCAGCACCCCCCCCCAGGAGCCACTCTCAGGGGTGGGGGCGAGGGTGGGGGGCTGAGAGGTCAGTGGCAAAATGCTGACACGGGCCCCCATGCCCACGGAGCTACAGCTCTCTCCTTGGGAGCCCGAGAAGAGCCCCCCCCCAGGTGAAGGAAGGCTCGCCCGCCTGGGGGTCAAGGTGCCTCCCTTGAATGCACGGAATCAAGGAGGGCTCCTCGGTCGGTGAAATGCCCGGGGCTGCCTCCTTCTGGCTGATAGCGAAAGGTTGCCCCCCACCCCCACCCCCCACCCCCAGCCCCGTTCAGGGCTCATTCCCACCTGCTCGCCATCCTTAGCCTCTGCCATCCGTCCAGGCATCTTTCATGAATGGATGCCAAGCAAGTGCTGCCTGGCATCGCCCGGGGTGGGGTGGGGTGGGGTGGTCACCCGCCTTCTGACTTCTCTCTCTCTCTCTCTCTCTCTCTCTCTCTCCCTCCTTCCTTCCTGCTTGATCTTCCAGGGGACAACATCCAGACGGCCATCACAGTGGCCCGAAAGGCGGGCATGATTCCACGGGCAAGCAGGGTGATTCTGATGGAGGCCAAGGACCAAGCGGAGGGCGAGCCCTCTGCCTCCATCACCTGGACCCCCCTGGAGGAGAGGGAAGGGCACGGCTGCAGTGGAGCCGAGGCAAGGGGGGGCCAGGGTCCTGGGCTGGTGGGAGAGCACGGGTTCCCAAAGCAGCCCCCACCCCAACAACCACCACCACCACCAGGAGGAGGAAGAGGTGCCCCTCATCAGCCCCCTCCCTCCCCTCCCTTGCCCTTCCTGTTCTGCCTTGGCTGCATGAGAGGTGGAAGAGTGACTCTCTCTCTCTCTCTAGAAAGAGAGAACGAACGCCTTCAGAGGTCAAGGCTCTGAGTCCTCAGCAGGCTTTCTCTCCTGGGGGGGGAGGGCCAGAGGGAGAGGCTGCTACCGCTGCTGCCTCCTCTCTGGTCACGAGGCTGGGGACACAGGGGATCTGCGTGACTTCCGTGGTTGTTCACAGTAGGACCATGAAGTTGGATGGGGGCCAACAAGTCCATCGGGTCCAACACCAGTCAGTCGGATCCCAGGATGAGAAAAGGATGGGGTCCTGGAGAACACCTCCTAGTAGCACAACCCCTTCATCTCTTCATTTATTATTTCAATTCCTTTCCCTCCACCTCTCGTCCATGGTAGGGAGGGACCAACCACAGCTTCCCAAAATATTTTAAAACTCAACATTTAAATTAATGTCAGAAAGTTGAAGGACAGATAACGGTCAAGAACATACTAGGCTATGAGGCCAGAAATGCTGCTCGTGACCTCCCCCCCCTTCTCCTCCCCTTCCCCTTCTGCAGGAGGGCGGCTGCCCCACGGCTGAAGGCAGGCTTCCCTCCCAGCCTGGGAACCACCCGAGGCTCCATCTCTGCCTGAGCGGGAGGTCCTACGACATCCTGGGGCAGCACTTCCCCCACTTAGTCCCCAAGGTGAGCCGAGGGCTGGGGCTGCTGGCCCGCCTGGACGGGGGCCACCTTGGGCCAAAGGGAACCCCTCGGCCGGTCCTCCTCCTCCTCCTCCTCCTGGGAGTCACTGGGGGGGGGGGTGGAGGGCTTCCAGGCCTCTTCTGGCCCCGTCTCGCCTGGTCTTGGGGCTGGCGCAGTGGCTGTGGTGCCCTTTGCCTCCCCCCCTGCCCCCAGTATCAGGGCGCTGGGCTCCTGTTGGCTCCCCCCTCTCTGTCCCCCCAGGTCCTCCTCCACGGGACAGTCTTTGCCAGGATGTCCCCAGCTCAGAAAGCAAGGCTGGTGCAAGATTTCCAGAAGCTGGAGTGAGTCGCCCTGAGACCTGTCGGAGGAAAGAGATGCCCCCTCCGTGGGGCTGGGGGGTAGGGGTGTCTAAGAAGGCCTCTCCAGGAAAGGGACACCCACAGGGAGTGCTCCCCTTCTTCTGGCCAACCTCCCCCTCGCAGGTTCCCTGCCCTGAGCCGCCGCCGACACCCCCCCTCCCCTGCCCAGTCCCCTCTAGAGGCGTCCCAGTCCTCGTCATCAGGGTCCTTTCCTCTCCACGGCCACTGAAGACACTGTGGCTCCACAGACACGTCAAGGGGGGGGGTGGGGAGGAGGAGACCAATGGGGCACCAGAGACTCCTTCAGGGCCCACTGCCCTCTCCTCCCAGGCCAGTCTTCTTCTGCAGCCGCTCTGCGGGGCCACGAAACCCTTCGGCCACCGTGAACGGGAGCAGAGGGCCCGGATAGGCGTGCCTCCCTGCTTCCCTGTCCTCCTTTCCCCAGCCTGCCAGGAATTATTATTTATATTTATACAACTTATATGCTGCCCACTACCCAAAGGTCTCTGCTGGAATTAAGGCCTCCCTTCCTTCTGCATCTTGCACTGCCTGGGGAAGGCCCTGGGGGGGGGCAGGGACGGTGCCAGCTGGGGCACCCTTTCTGCCTTGCTGGGCAAATTCTTCCTCTTCTCTGCTCAGGGGGAGCCCAGAGTCCTCCTCCTCCTCCTCCTCCTCCTCCTCTGGCTCCAGCCGAGTGAGGGCGGCTCCTGCCTGGCCTGGATTCACAGCCGTGGCTCTTTCTCTCTCCCCTTCTCCAGCTACTTTGTGGGCATGTGCGGGGATGGCGCCAACGACTGTGGGGTGAGTGTGAAAGCCTGCTTCAGCTCAGCGCGCTGCTTCTATGTGGCACTGAAACCACTCCTGGGACAGTTTGCCATTCAGTTATGGGAGGCTGCCCATTCCACCCTCCTGCCCAAGAGCTGGGGACTCAATTTACCAACCTCAGGAGGATGGAAGGCTGAGTGGACCTTGAGCCGGATGCCTGAGATTGAACCTGGATGGTGAACAGAGTTCGGTCTGCAGTGACAGCAGTTTAACCCCTGTGCCACGAGGCGTGTAGAGCTCATTTCTGTGCGCCAGAGAAATGCCTGCCCCTGAGAACAGGCTTGGCCCCTGCAGATCCATTCTGGGGAGGGTATGATAGGGCCTCTTGGCCCCCCCCCCGGGGGGGGGGGGGCAGAGGGCAGACCAACCGCAGGGGGCCCCGGGGAGCCCCCCCCCTTTGTGTCGTCCAGGGCATGAAGGCTGAACGGGGCCCCCAAGGGGATGCGTGCGGATGGGGAGGGGGCTTTCCTGTGCCTCTTTGCTGCTGCCCCCAGAGCCTCCCTCCCTCCCCCCCTCCCAGGCGCTGAAAGTGGCCCACGCCGGGATCTCCCTCTCTGAGCAGGAGGCCTCGGTGGCTTCGCCCTTCACCTCCCAGACCCCCAACATCGAGTGCGTCCCTGAACTCATCAAGTGAGTCTCCTGCAGCTTCTCTGGAGCCTGGATCACAGGGTGGTGGTGGTGGGGGAACCAGGGGGAGGGAGAGGATGGACCTTCTCCACCGCCTGGATATTTCACTCCTTCATCTCTTCTGCTCTGGAGACCATCATGTCATCAGGTGCAGAGGGCTCTGCTTTCCCCCAGCTCTCCTCCCCGGCCAGATGTTGTGCCCCCCTCTGCTGGGCACTGTTTCCAACTGCTCTCCTAGACACCCTTGTGCTTGTCCTTCTCCCCCCGCCCCCCGCCCACCCCTCCCCGCCCCCTTCCAGGGAAGGCCGAGCTGCTCTGGTCACCTCCTTCTGCATGTTCAAATACATGGCCCTCTACAGCATCATCCAGTACCTGGGAGTCCTGCTGCTCTACTGGGTATGGCCACGGAGACAGACTAGGCGGTGGTGGTGGTGGGTGGGGCTCCTCTTGTGACCCCTGGAGCCGCCAGAAGGGCAGGCGAGGTGGGGGGGCTGGGGTAGAGAGGGCACTGCCTTGCCCACACCTCTTCACTTAAGGGAGGGGCCCTACTCTGAACTCAGGTTGGCATCAGGCTCTCTGTTGGCACCCAGCAATGCGGAGGTCAGCCACAAGTCATGGCCACGAGGGTTATTCATTCATTCATTCATTTATTTACCATGTTACAGTAGGACTATGCTGTATTCCTGTGGGTTTTGTCTTTTCATTTAATATTTCCAAGGAGCAGATAAGTGAGTCTGTGGAGACATACTATGCTTGCTTCATATCTCTCCCACCTTTCTCCCAGTGAAGGGACATGGGGCAATATGCGACAGAAGCCAGCAACACACAAACACACTCGCACACCCTTTGCCTCAGCTCCTTGCAAAGGCCCCATCCGGCAGCCACCGCTTCTTGGCCCACCTGCAGGGTTCCCTGGAGCATGGGGGCACATGCCCCACCTTTTCAGCCCATGGCCAGCAAGGGGCTGCCACCAGGCCATGTGGGGGTGGACGCAGACGTTTGGGTTCAGAAACTGAGGGTGGCAGCAGTGGCAGCAGCACCTGTGGGTTACAGCAAGGGCGATGCCAGCCACAGGTAGCAGCAGGGATGGTCGGGGGTGGGGGGTGGGGCGTAAAATCCTCTGGACTGAGAAGCCGGGTGGGGTGGGGGGGGGGTGCGGGCGGTTGGCTCAAACGCCTTAACTGGCCCCCCTTCTCCCCCCCTTCCAGCAACTGAACTCCTTTGGGAATTACCAGTTTTTGTTCCAGGATCTGGCCATCACCACCCTCATTGGAATGACAAGTAAGTGCCGACCAGCAGGTCATCCTAAAAGGGCCTTTGGGATGGTGCGTGAGAACGGGATTGGAGTCCCCCCCCCCGCTTCTCCCCCAAGAGTGATTGGTGACCTCCATTTCCCAAGGACCATGAATCCGCTTCAGATTTTGGCCCAAATTTTGCAAAAGCTATTCAGGGTCTCGAACCCACTGAAAGAGCAGGGCCAATAGTATTGGCAAAGCTAGAAATTCATTTGAATTTCTGTTTCCATGTGCAACAGACGTGTGGCTTGCTTACAAGAAAAAATAATCAACTTTAGAAGTTCCCAGTCTCCACCCCTCCTGCAAACTCTAGCCCTTTTAGCAATAAACACACAAGAAGCTTCTTTGGTTAAAAGGAGTATAAAAAGAGTTTACTTACATTATTCTCTAGCAGGCACATACGTATACAGCTCAGATTAAATGCAGGTTGAAAAAAGAAAAGAAAAGAAAGAATGTTCCTGAAAAATGGTTCTGTTGGTGTCCTTTTCGGCCATGTGTTGAGGCAGAAAAGGATTACGTTCTCTCTCTGTGAGATTGAAACGGATAATGGCTTCTAGCCAAGGCTTACATGTAGGAAGAAGGAGGAAGCCGAAAGGTGTGTTTTGCAAGCCCTGGGAAATGCAAATCCCTGTAATAATTGTTCCTTATGCAAATAGGCCAGGTAAGGTTAGGTTGTGGCACGCATCGCCCCCCTCCCATCTGTGTTGAAATCAGCATGATAGATTGATTTAGCCAACAAATAGCCCCCACCATCTTGGGTAGCTTCCGGAGAGCTCAAACTAAAACCCAGAGTGTGTTCACACACTTCCTGCAAAAGGAGGGACCCCCAGCCCAGTCCCCAGCATGCCTGGCAGGAGAGAAAACGCCTCATTCTGGCTAAATGGGGCCCCTGGAAGATCAAAAGGGCAACCAGCCACCCTGCCCGGCAGTGCCATCAGGTGCCCGTTGGCAAAAGGCTCAGCAGATCCGCTTCGCTCAGAAGAGAAGGTGAGCTTTAAGAAGGAGTCCAAGCGAGGGAGAGGGGCCGGTGAAGGCCTCGTGGCTTCGCCTGAGCCTTGGCTGAACCAGTCCTTACACCGGGGGAGGCGACCCTGCCACCATAGGCCTCCCCACTGGAAGGGCCTGTCAGGAGGAGATTCCTGCCCAGTCAGTCGCCTTCCCTCTGTCAGATTTCCTGCAGAAAAGGAGTTGCTCCTTGCTCCGCTTTCTTACGTAGGGAGAAGGCCTTTCTCCCAGGAGGCCAGTAGGTCTTGAGCGCAGGGCGCTGTCCTTGGTCTCTTGGCATCCCTGGAGCCTGGCACAAGGCAGCGCAGCCCTGCCGTTGGGAGGGCTCGGCGTGGAGGGCTGGTAAAGGGCGGTGCTTGCTCCCTGCCCCACTGCCTCCAGGGAGGGGGCTTGGCTTGTGGGCGCCCTGCTCCTCCGGGTGGGTCCAGGCAGAGAGCCCCGGGAGAGCCCCCCCCCCAGGCGTTGTCCCTCTTCTTCCCGAATGCAGTGAGCCTGAATGGTGCCTTCTCCAAGCTGGCCCCCTTCCGCCCGCCTGCCCGGCTCACCTCCCCACCGCTGCTGCTCTCCGTGGTCCTGAACCTCCTCCTCAGCCTGGCCACCCAGGTCTGTGGCTTCCTCCTGGTGCAGAGGCAGCCGTGGTACTCCCCCAAAGACTTCCGCAGGTAGGGTGCCACGCTCTCCTTGGTCCGACGGAGGGGGCCGTGGCCGGTGCCTGGGGGGGGGGCTGGTGGTGGTGGGGAGCGGCTCTGCTTTTGCTTTTCCTTCTTTGAAAATGGAGCTCCAGTTTTTCTTTTCCAAATGCAGCTTCCCCTCCTTTCTGCACATCCGCTCTTTTGCTGCAACGCATCCCTGCTCTCGCTTGTGCTGCGCATCGGAAAAAGGTCCGGGGGGGGGGGGGAGAACGGCCGGGTGGGCAGTTGGGGAGAGGACGGTCCTGCCAATGCAGAAGCCCAGGGCTGGCAGAAGCAGCCCCCTTCCAACCCTCCATCCCTGGGCTTTTTGCTCTGCCGAGCACCTCCGGTTCTGATTCCTGGATGCTTGGCGAGAGAGATGGGCTTGGCCGTTGGCCTGGTGGGATCCGACTCTGGCGTTGGGTTTCCTTTCCAGTGCTTGCGGCCTGCCCGGGAATGGCAGCCAGGAGGAGCTCTCCGCACCAGCCAGTGCCACCCCGGAGGCCAGCAGCCCTGGGAAGGAAGGCGAAGGCGGCTACCAGAGTTACGAGAATACCAGCGTGTGGCTCCTCTCCACCCTCAACTGCCTCGTGGTGGCCCTGGTCTTCTCCAAGGGGAGGCCGTTCAGGCAGCCTGTCTACAAAAACTGTGAGGGCTCCAGGCGGCGTCAGCAGTGGTGGGGGGAATGGGCTTTGGAGTTGGTCTCCTGGGGAGGGAGGGCCCCAGACCCCTCTTTCCCGAAGGCTCTTGGCTTGGCACCCCGAGCTGGAGAGGAGCCTCCTGGGTGGTGGTGGGGGGAGGGTTATCTCACATTGTGTGTGATGCTCCCAGTCCTTCCATCTCACTCCAACATGCTTGCTCTTTCTCCCAGATGTCTTCATTGTGGTCCTGGTGGTGCAGCTGGCAGTTTGTCTCTTCTTCCTGTTTGCCGACATCGAGGGTCTCTATGCTCGGATGGAGGTAAGATGTTGCCCCGCCCTTGCTCAGAGCGGCCACTAGTAGTGCAGCCAGCCACTGGCCAGGACCCTGCCTGGGGTGGGTGGGGTGGGGTGGGGAGTAGGGCAGAAAGAGGCTCTTTGGGGAGAAAGGCGGCATAAAAATAAAGTATT
>JAHTLZ010004325.1:0-12808 GCA_023846285.1 Phrynocephalus versicolor
ATGGATGGATGGATGGATGGATGGATGGATGGATGGATGGATGGATGGATGGATGGTTTGAGTTGGCATGAAAGGTTTGTGGGTCCTCATGTGAATGAGGCCCTCACATGTGGCAAAATGTGCTCCCATTCATAAAAACCTGTAGTACAGTACAATAATTCTGAATCAAAATGAACATCTTGAAAAAATTGCGCAAGGAAGCTGAGAGTACAAAGTGGGGCTTGTTTTTGTTTGTTTTTAATCAAAATTGTTGCTGAGTTGAGTTTCAGAGCTCAGAATAGTCAGAATTTGGCTTTCAGGAGCCCAAGAGTTCCCTCCCAAACCATGGAGCCCAGCTGATGAAAAGGCACCTGAATTCAATGCCTATTTTCCAAACGAGAGGAGGTCTTCTGCCTGGGCCTGTTCAAACCAACAGATGGGCAGGACTCTCGCAAGTGTGTCCTTCCATAAAAAAAAGTGCTCTGGGAGAGGCACAGAAAATGTCTGAAAAGGGAAGCCTGGGTTTTCCAGAGCAGGTTTGCCTGAGGAGGACTTGCCTGGGGTGAAGGCAGGTCTTTCCTCTTTTCTTCCATCTCAAAGGGAGGGGAGCATTGCCTGTTCCCATCCCTCAGAAAGCCCTTCCAGGCCCCCTCCTTCCCCTTCTTCTCTCTACTTGAGGTGAAGTGCAGCTTGACTTGCACCCACAGGGCAAGAAGCCCCCCCCCCCAAGTGAAAAGAGGGGCATGCCGTGGGTTTGAGCTGAGAGGTCCCCCAGGGAGCAGGTCTTGCCCACAGTCTCTGAGGGGAGCCACAGCCCTGGATTCAATCCTTTTGTCCCAAAGGCTCTACGGAAACGGTGGTTTCTTGCAGCCGGATTAGCAGTTTAGTCAACGAGGGCTTTTGCCTTTTCCAGAGGGAACATTTTGTCCTCTCTCGCTGGGCAGGCCCAACCCCAGTGGCTACCTACCAGGCACTTCTTATATAAAGGTTTTTGGAACGGATTCAGCAGGCCGCTTGGGGTGGGTGTTGCTGGTTTGTTTAATTAACAGCTCACTTAGGAAGAGGCCCCTAGGGATGCCGTCCCTGCGTAGCCTTGTGGCAAACCAGGGCCAGCCAGCCACCCCCGTGGCTTTCCTTTCAAACACTCGTTTCAAAGAGAAGCCAATGTGGGAAGCCGGAGTCATCCCGTTTGCACCGAAAAGGTCCTCCTTATGTCACCTGTTGTATTTAGCCTGTGAGCAGCCCTACATCCACATGGAGGACATTTCTTTTCCTGTGAGAAGGATCCAGACCACTCCCGTTTGTCTCCCTTCCCTTCGCTGACATCCTCATTCCCACCCCTGCTTTTCTCCCATGGCCACCTTTCCAAGGGCCATGACGACTTCCCCTCCTTCCCCTTTTACAATTAGTCAGTAATGTAAGTGACATAGCGCTACAGCAATCTAGTACATCAACCTAGCATGGCACCCATATTATGCATTTCATACTAAATGGCACCTCCAGAGTATTAGAATTGCACTGCATGGGTTAGGGAAAAGTTTTTTTTAACCAAAGGAAGACAAAAATAGAGAAGAGGTTTCTCCACCCTCACTTTTAATGTCACAATTCACTGACTACATCACAGGGCTGTCACCTCAGATCACACCACCCACCACTCTGTCCATTCAGAGTGAATTAGCTGGCCACATTGGCTAAAGGATAATCAGGAGTACTACAATTTGCACCAAATCAATGGCAGTCCCTAGCCCTGTGCCAGAAAGAAGCAAGGCTGCTGGAGAAAGAGGCAGGGTGGATCACTCCCTTTGAAAGCACACATGGGGGCCAGAAAAGTGAGCAGACCCAAATATACGGAAATAAGCATGATGGGACATTGTGTGAGTTGTTAAGCTAAATATTAAGTGCACATTTCGGTCTTATATTAGACCTTATCTGAGGTATGTAGAGGAATAGTCATAACAAGCTAGCAGTGCGGGATATGCTTAGCTACCATTGGTCAGTTATGTCATGTGATATCTGGAAGCTTCAAGCAAGAAGTCAAGAGGACAGAGAGAAGTCATGATTATGCTCAGGATCACTTTGAGCAATGGAACTCACTTCAGTTAGGTAGGGTAGGAAAAGCTAGCTTAGAAGAAACTGTGAATGCAATCAGTTAGTCAGGATGACTTAGATTTTATTATTTTTAGGGAAATAAAACTATGATTGAGATCTGTTAAGGTTTTGATACTTTTTGATACTTTTTGGATTCTTACTTTTGCATCTTAGAATAGAAAATAAAATACAACTTTTGAAAGGGTAATGTGGCCTCTTGTTTTGAAAAGAACCCAAGAGTAAATCAGAAGGTGAAGAGTACTTGGAGTATTTGGAGTATTTTGTCTCAGAGAAAAGGAAATCTCTTTACTTTTGAACTCAGCCAGTGCAGCCCCTTTTGATTTACCATGCATGGTGGCAGCAGCGGGATTTCTAGTTGCTGAATGGTGCTCAACTCTGTGCTTCACTAACATTCCCATAATCCACAGATGCCAAAAAGCGAAGCAAATTGCAAGTGCTAGGCCGTCTGGTTGCCCTCCATCTCTCAGCAGCTTCTGAGCTGCCTTTTGGGACACTGTCCTTAGGAAGCTGCTGGAGGGGCTCGGGGTGGAGATGAACCCATCGGCATGCACACCGTCCCATCGGCATGCATGGACCATCGGTGTGCATGAACTCCGGGACTTGGAGACTGACAGATCCACTGCCATGGCTGAAGCCTTTGTGAAGTCTAGCATCTTCAACAGATGGCACAATTCCCCCTGCCTCCATGGGCAGCCTCTGCCATTGCACCTGGGGGGGCTTTACTCAGCCCAGGGGAAGTATCTGCGGGTATGGAGGCAAACAGAGGAACATGTCTTTCAGTAGGTCTCAGGGGGCTCATCTCCCAGTGTTGGCTTCTGGTCCTTGTATTACAGAGATATCTTCTGAGACCAAGCATTTCAGGTGAGGCAGAGCATCCAGGCAGAACATCTGGCCTGCGTGTGGACACAATGGCCGGAAAGAGCAGCACCCTGGAGAGCTCCCTGGAGGCTGGGGTTTGCTTTTAAGGCTGCTGCCCCTCCCTCCTCTCAGGCTCCCCCTCCCCCTTCCAACACAACAGGGAGCCTTAGAGCAGGGGTGAGCATTTTTCGGGTCCCAAAGGGGAACCCCCACCACCCCCACCATCACCATCACTTGCCGCGTCCCTGAAAAGGCAAGGTTTTTCTGAAGCACTAAAACAGGTGGGAGTAGGATGTTTCCAGAATTCCCACCTTTGAGCTCCTCTCACACGTACACTCCCCACCTGCTTAGGGTCAGGGGGTGCTCTTTGCTTTGGACGGGCTGACTGCTGGAGCCGCATGGCAGGGCCCCCGTGTGGGGTGTGTAGGGCGTGTGTGATTGTGTGGCAGGAAGCTCCAGGGGATTCTCTACACAGCCTTGTGGGTGTCCTTCTCTGCCTCCCCAGGTCCTCAACCCCTTTTACGTCTTCCAGCTGTTCAGCGTCTGCCTGTGGTTTGCTGAAGAGTACATCGAGTACTCGGTCGCCATCATCCTCATGTCCCTCCTTTCCATCTCGCTCACTGTGTACGACCTCAGGAAGGTGAGGAATTCCGCCCCCTCCCCCCCCAACATGCACCTGCATGCACACCTCCCGGATGCAAGGAGGAGGTCTGCTTGTGTTGGGCTGCACTGGCTCCCTGGGCTTTTTCCTAACCCCCATCCCCAGTGTTGATGCATGAAACCTCTCCTCCACCACCGCCACCACTCTGGCCAAGGAAACCAAAAACCCTCCCGGTGACAGTGTGGGGGCCTTGCTCCAGGTCCCCTGAGGCAGAGTCTTCCCTGGAACTGGCCACTGAGAAAAACAAATGAAAACTTCCTAGGGGTGGTTTTCTGTTTTTGTTTTGGATGGAAGCAGCTCCAGGGAAGCTTTCCTGGTGCATTGATGCCCCAGGAGGGAGGAAAGGCTGGGCCATCCCCTTCTAGGCCTTGCCACTTCCTTGCAGGCAGCATTATGCTCTTTGCTTGGTGCTGCAGAGGGCCAGGAGGAGGCTCCCATGGAAGTGGTGGTGGAGGTGGTGTTGGGGAGGGCATGGTGGGGAATCGCCTGAGGCTGCAGGCGACGGGCTGGAGGGCATCTCAAAGCTCAGGCAGAGATCCCTGAAGGCAACACGCGGTGTCCCCGAGGGCCTGGACGACAGCCACCCACGGTCAAATACCTGGCATGGGATTTAAGATCCACTTTCCTGGCCCAGATCCAGGCCAGGTGGAGAAGGAGGTTGCAACTGTAACAGGTGGCAGGTTCAAAAGACAAACAGGACGAATGGGTATCCTCTGATGTTCCCCTTGGTTCCTTCCAAACTCCCTGCCTGAGCGACCCAACTGGCACCAACTGGTGTGTGCATGTGTGTCACCCTCATGAGTGATCGCAAAGCAGAAGCCACACCCCAAATTCAGGATGGAGAGGCCAAGCCAGGGTAATCAGCAGGCGTCTTATCCTTCTAGGAGGGGAGCGACCTCTGAGGATGTGCAGCCTTAATGGCAGGAGCCCAAGTTCAGAGAACCCAGCTTAATCGGCTGAATACCAGGGAAAATCCTGACTGTTAGAGCAGTACAGCAATGGAGCCCATGGCCTCCAGCGGGGGGGGGGGGGGGAGGTGGTGAGCGCTCCAACACTGGAGGCAGTCAGGAGGCAGTTGGAACCCACCCACCCACCCACCCCGGGGAGAGATCATTTGATTTCCCATCCCTGCCTTGAATAGGGGGTTGGATCCGATGGCCTTGTTAGTGGCCCCCTCCAACTTACTTCATGGCTCTCTCGAGTCTACGCCTCTGTGCTTCACCTGCCACTCAACCTCCCCCTCCCCTCCCCCTCCCCCTCCTGACTTGCTCAGTGCTGAGGGACCAAGGAAGGTGTGCTCTTGGCAATGACACAAGGTGAACCCATTCCCTGGCAGCTGACTGGGCAGGGACTTTCCCTGGTGTTCCCTCCCCCCCCAATACACCCTAACCCTAACCCTAACCCAACACACATGGCAGAGCCTGTTGTTGCTCACGTGGCACCTGCCAGGAGGGGCACCCTCCTTTCCCGCCCCTCTAAGGTGGCTCCATGCCATTTTTCTTTCCTCCTCGACAGCAATCCGTGAAGCTGCACCGCCTGGTGGCATCCCATAATTGCGTCCCAGTCCAGGTCTGCAACAAAGAGACAGGTGAGAGCCTGGGGCTTAGTGGGGGTGGGGGAGGGGGAGGGGACACCCTCTGCCTGTCCCTTGCCTTCCCCATCTGCCCGTTCACCCGCTGCCCAGGACGTGCATGAAGCAGCAGAGGGGCAGGATCCAACCCCATGCTCGCTTTCCTCCTCTTTGCTCCCCCCTCCCCCCTCCATGCCCACCTCCGCCAGCTAAAGAGCTGGGCCAAGGCCACTCCTCTGGAAGGCAGGGAGCAAAAGACCTCATCAGTAGCCATGGCTGCCCTGCTCTTTGGTCCAGCTGTAAGGTGACTACTTTTGTGTGTGGGGGGAGGGGGGTGCAGGCTCACCAACGCGGCCCTTTCTGGTGTGACCCGGTGCACGCCTTCCTCACTGCCTGGTGGCACCACCTCCTCTGGTGGGACGGGCAGCACAGTTGGAGGGCCGAAGGAGCTCTTCTGCAATGCCCGTCTTTTCCTTAGAGGCCGGTGCCCTTACAGAGGACCCAAGGAGAGGCTCCGGTGAGGGTGCCCAAGGACACGGGGGGGTTCTCTCATGCCAGCTCCCCCGCCCCCGCCCCCAGGTGGAGAAGAGGTGGGGCTTCGGCCCCAGTGTTGGAGGGAGCAGGGTCTCATCCTCAGCTGGAGTTGCTGTGGGGTGGTTCCCACCTGGATTTTAGACGGACGCAACCCACCTTGGATTTCTGTTGAAAGGCAGACCATCCTTGCCATCTCAAAGGGAGCCTCCAACCAACTTGCAGGGTGTCTTCCAAGACATGGGGAAGGGGGGGGGTTAGTGGAGGCCCCCAGGGCCCTGTGTGGTCCAGAATGGAAGGCCTGTGGAACCCGGGGGGGGGGAATCCAGGAGCATCTCCTGCCAGAAGCCGTGGCCTCCCTCTGGCCTTGGAGGTTGTGCCAGCCTTGCTTCTCAGCAGCCGTGGCTCTCTGGCCAGTGCCAGCCAGAAGGAGGAGTGGCCCGTGCCAGCCAGCCAGCCAGCTCCTCCTCAGCTCCTCTAATGCCAAGGGCGCCTGTGCCTCTCTCTCTCTCTCTCTCTCTCTCCCTGTGCCAGGCGGCGTCCAGGAGGTGGAGTCCCACCATTTGGTGCCCGGAGACACGCTGGTCCTGGGCGGCGGCCGAAGCCTCCTGCCTTGTGACGCCATCCTGCTCAGCGGCCAGTGCACCGTGAACGAAAGCATGCTGACAGGTAAGGAGCTCCGTCACGCACCCGCTGGGGCTCCCTCTCCTCCAAGAGGGTGGTGCTCAGACAGGGGGCACGACAGCGGGATGCAGTGCCCTCATCCCAGCATGCCTTGCCCACTGGGGCCACCTGCCAGGGCCCCCCTCCCCACAGCCCCCAGGAGCCTGCTGCTCCTGCCATGACCTTGGTGAGCACACATCCTTCCTTTGCGGGAAGGGAGCGTGGAAGGGTGCAAGACAGACAGACGCTCCACTGATCAAGGGCTGGAGGTCAGTGCAAACGTGGCCTTGGCCGGCTGGACTTGCTCTAATGGCCATCAAGGCCACCGGTGTGTCCTTGCCTTGCTGGAAGTCTCCCAGCTCTGGCAGCAGGACTGAGAAGAGGGCAACACACACGGTGATGCTAGTCAAACAGGAAAAAGGAAACACCACGCAATCTTCACACAACATTCCAAAACGAGGCTCAGAAAGTCCTTCATTATTAGACTGATGTTTTTTTTTTTAAAAAAAGTCAAAATCAGGCAAGATGTCAAGGCCGGCCAGGTGCCTTTATGGGACTGGCCTGCAGAGAGCTTGGGGAGGGTTGAGGGAACAGAATGTCAGTGGAGAAACAGACAAGTCCCGAGTCCTCCTGGTCTGATGTGGAGGCTTCAGGATCTGTCCTCAGGCGGAAGCTGCAAAGTGGCCTTGTTGCTAGATGGGCAGACCAGAAATCTAATAAATAAGTAAGAGTTCCCTGAGGTGCTTAAGGCTGCTGTTTCACCCTGAATGCTTTCCGGAGACCATGGTCTGGGTCTTGAGGTGTGTAATCAAAGTGAGACTGGCCAGGCGGGATTCCTTCACTGCCCTTTGGGGGAAGCACAACGAGGCCTCTGTGGGGAGCAGCAGCCCCTGGAGAAAGAGGGTCCCGGCAGTCTGGAAACTTGACCTCTCTCTGAAGTGCTGACACTTGGGTGTCTCCCTCTCCTTGGACATGTGGCAGAGGAGCTGAGGGAGCCTTCCTTGGGGGGGGGGGATCCTTCAACACCTTTTGGTCTCACCCCCAGGAGAAAGCATCCCAGTCACCAAGACCCCCTTGCCCCGAGACCAACCGGACACTCAACCATGGCAGGCCAGCTGTGCTGAGGACTGGAAGCGGCACCTCCTCTTTTGTGGGACGGAGGTCATCCAGGCCAGGGGAGACGGCCAGCGCCCCGCCAAGGCCGTGGTTCTCCGGACCGGTGGGTGGATGACCTGTGGGCCTGGGCGGGCCCCTGAGGGGCGAGGAGGGCTGAGCAGGTGGCAGGCAAAAGCGGTTGGGGGGGGCAGGATCCACGGCTACTCTGGCACAGCAACCCCTTTGAAGGACAGCAACTAGAAGGGACGGGGCTCCCTCTTCCTTTGGGCGGGGGGGGGGGCGCTGAGCCTTCTTTCCCGGCAAGTTCAGCTGTAATCTCTAAATGCTTTTAAAACCCACCTATCCCTGGAAGGCAGAGAGAGAGAGAGAGAGAGAGAGAGAGAGAGAGAGAGAGAGAACGCTGGGAGGCCCAAACAGAGAAGGGATTTGAAGGTGAATCCAGGTAGGAGCCCATGGGCCACCAGGGGAACCTGCCCCTCCTGCCTTTCTCCTCCTCCTCTTTCTCCTTCTCCTTCTCCTTCTCCATCAGCCTCTGAGGGGCCCTGAACCCTTAACTTCAAACCATCAGTTGCTCCTCAGGTTACGCTTTCCGATCCTGAGGAGGATGCCTGACTCCACCAGGAGCCCTGCAGAGATGTACAGACCTCCCCCACCCCACCCCCATGGCAGAGATCAGAGCCCTCTGTTCATCAGAGCTGGCATTTATCCCAATGAAGAGTTAATCCTAGCATGAAACCAGAGGAGGCCAGACAGGCATTTCCAAGTTCACCTGAGCCTCTGGGAGGGCTTGTTTCTTTGTTGCAGTAACCCCAGGCAACCTCAGCTTGTTCATCACTACAAGCTTTTTTGGGGGGTCTACAATGTTGCTGCTTTGTTTCACATGTCACTTCAGAATTGTTGTAACATCCCAACACCTCAATCGTTAAGATAACTGGAGGCACACAGACTTTAAAACAACACTTCCTCACAACTGGTAAAAGACACAGGTGTCAAGACTTAAGTCACAAGACAACACTTCACTACAGAAGAGCAAAAGTATAATAAAATATTCAAAAGAATGTTTTATCTTACATTCTTCAAAATACAGGAGCTTATAGCTTGCAAAGGCAGAGAAGAATCTTTAGCATGCATCAACATTCTTAACAAAGAAAAAAGCGTTACTTGCCTTCCGAATCTTCTTTGGATTGGCAGGGCTCACCTACAACTCAACAGAGATCTCTGTTTTCCTGATCTGATCTGTTGTGTCTTTGGCAAAGGCAGTGGAAAGCGGCACGGGTGGACAGCAGGTTTGGCAGATGGCTTGATTTGCCAATGGCTGCAATCCCTATTCATGTCGATGGATGGCATTATTGTGTAACATATATCATGTGCTCCCTCCTTTAAAGCACAAAACACATTCGGGCATACCACAAGCAGGATTTTAAACCTGCGCTCATTTATTTTCTTTTGCAACACATTTCAAACCTTTGCTTTATGGGTTATGCTTCTTTGTGAAAACTGGCACACTATGAATGAAACACTCCTGTCACACTGCCTTATCACTAAATTTGTTCCCAAAACAAGTGGGTTGCTTTGGAAAGTGGTGGATTGCTTTGAAAACAATGAAACTGAGCGGCACTTTTACCTCACATTTACTTTAAAATTATTTTTTGCCTTGCAGACATGAGAGCAAGTGGACACGATCCAGTCAAGAGCACATTAAAATATAGCAGTTAGTCTTTGAGTTGCCTTGAAGATTTTGTCTTCTTTATTTATTTATTTATTTATTTATTTATTTATTTATTTATTTATTTATTTATTTATTGCATTTGTATCCCGCCCATCTTCCCGAAGGAACTCTGGGTGGCTTACAGAGTTGCGACAGAGCGCAATATTCAAAATACAATATTTGTTTTTGTTTTTCCTGGCCCAATATAATACAAGCACAGGCTATTAAAACCTCTTCCCTGCACTTTCCTTAATGGTTTTTGATCCCTAAACTGATTACAGGGTTTTGAACCTTGACACTTCTCCCCCTCCCCCTCCCCTCCCCCTCCAGCTCTTCCCTGGTCCTTGCCTCTGTTAGGATGATGGTCGCCTGCTAGCTGACTTTTTGGGAGTCCCGGCTGCCTGCTAAGGAAGTTCCGCTTTGCCTTCCCAGGTTTCAGCACAGCCAAGGGGGATCTGGTGAGATCCATTCTCTACCCGAAGCCCATGAACTTCCGGCTCTACCGAGACGCCATGCGGTTCCTCATGTGCCTCATAGGAATCGCAGCCGTCGGAATGGTCTATGCCGTCTGCGTTTTCGCACTGAATGGGGTGAGAGGGCTGGGTTGGGGCTGGGGGGGGGGTTGGTGGGGGGCAGCCAGTGGCAGAAGGCCCACAAAGTCCCCAAGGAAAGGGAAAACATAATCAGTGGAAGCTTCCACGACACATTCAACAGGTATGGACCATGTTCCCAATATTTACACCATTGTTTTAGAGCCCAGCCTGGCCAAGGGGAGGGTGGTGGCAGCAGAAAGCAGGTGTAGGTTCTGGGGGCCCCAATGCATCTGAGCCTCAAGAGGAAAGCTGCAGGTGATTCCCGGGGGGTGGGGGTCCCAATAGAGTGGCATCCTCCTGGCCCTTCCCCGGTGGGAGGAAGATGAGGTCTCACCCCGTGGGCAGCACAGAGTCCAGCAGGAGGACCCCTTGGCTACAAGGATGGGTTGATGACCAAGCTTCTAACCTATGGAGCTTTTCCATGGGCAGGGGGGGGGGCTCCACCCTTCTCATACCATAGCCAGGAATCCCTCCTCCCCTCCTCCTCCTCCCTCGTGTCCCCCAGGAAGAGGCTGGGGAGGTGGTGAAGAAGGCCCTGGACGTGATCACCATAGCTGTGCCTCCAGCTTTGCCGGCCGCGCTGACCACCGGGGTCATTTACGCCCAGAGGAGGCTGCGGAGGAAAGGGATCTTCTGCATCAGCCCTGGGAGGATCAACGTGTGCGGCCAGTTAAACCTCTTCTGCTTCGACAAGGTACCACCTGCTGGCTCTCGTGCGTGCGTGATGTGGGTGGGTGTGACTGTGTGTGTGGTTGTGCGGGTGGGGGTGGGAAAGGCAAAGGGCCCATGAACCTTGGAGCTCATGAGACTGCCGGCCTCCTTTTCTGTTCGGTGGCTCTAATGCTACGGGATGTTCACAGGCATTCCAACTCCAGGCAGGGTTGGGAGGGCAATGCCTGCACTGGTACTTTGAACATGGAAAGAGCCCTGCTGGATCAGGCCCAAGATTTGGCACAGCAACACCCGAACTAGCTTTTGGGAAAGCTGGCTAGGCCTCTGGGCTGGGATGGCAATTCCCAAGGGTTGTTCCTGGGTGGACTTGCTTGCTTGTGCCGGGAAGGTGTCGGAATGGAGGGCAGTCCCCAGGCTGAGGAGGAGGAGGAGAGACTCCAGGGAAGAGCCACGAAGTGTGCATGCACATAAGGGGGAAGAGGGGTGAGGCTCCTGCCTGTTTGGAATCTCCTGCCACTGGAGATCCAGAGGGTGGAGCCCCATGTCCTGCATTCTAAAAATGGGGAGTCCCTTTTGCTTTTAGAAAGCTCTGTTGCCCCCCCCCCCCGGCCAGCTTTGCTCCAAAAAGCCAGGCTTCACCCCACGAGACTCAATGCTTTCCCCTTCTTCACCCTAGGCCATGGAGGGGGAGGTTTCCCTTTGGGTTGGGGTGGGGCTTCTTTTCAACCCAAGGGCGAAGGGCAAAGAGGGTCGTCTGATGGGAGGAGGAGAGTCCAAGGGGGCAGGCGAGCTTTGGCCTGAGAGGAGGTCAGAGAGAGAGATGGACTGAGAGAAGGACCCAGTTGCCACCTGGAGGTGCAGAGCTTGTTGGGGCTCCAATATCTGGCTCGTAGCTCCTGTTCTTGACTTCAGGAAGGAGCGTGGCACATGGGTGTGTGTGTGTGTTCCCCTTGGGATCCCCTACCTACCCTTTGGGGAGGCCAAGAGAAGGAGGCATGGCATGGGGCAAGTCTGCTCCGCATTGGCCTTCCGGCTTGGATCGTGGGGAGCAGGGGAGCCAGGGTGTTGTCCACAGCGAGGGTGCCAGGATCAAAGGGGGCCTGCAAACGCTCCTGATGATCCCTGCCCAAATCCCAGCTCAGGCCTGCTCCCGCCCGGAGGGCACCCGGGAAGGGGCTTCCTCTCCTCCCGCCAGGCTCGGCATACCCGGCGGAGCCCTCTCGCTGCTCTGGCCAAGGCTCTCCTCCTAAATTGTGTGCCTTTGTCTTGCTTTCCTCTCTGCTCTGACCTTGGCCCATCCATCATCGGTGTGCATGCAAACAGACTGGCACCCTGACCGAAGACGGACTAGACCTCTGGGGAATTGTCCTGGCCCAAGGAAGGAGGTAGCGCTCGCTTTCCCTCCCTCCCTCCCTCCCTCCTTGCCTGCCTGCCTTTTTTTAGATGGTTACTAGTCCTCAGTGTTTGCTTTGCATGAACTGCATTGGCCACGGATCACAAGCGCACAGCTTGGCAGGCTAGCCTGGATGAGTGGGCAGACATCCGTAGCCCAAACTCCCCTAAACCCTGGCGCGCGCGCGCACAGGGGGGAGGGGGGCTTCTCTTTCCGAATCTTGTGCATCTTCAGATGTCTACCCACTAGGGATGGGCACGAAACAAAAAATGGTGTTTTGTTTCGTTCTGTTTCGGGGGGGGGCACATTTCATTCCATTTTGTCTCGTACGCATTTTTACAACAAAAATTCATAAAAAAACGAAATATTTCATTACCTGCGGCAGCAGCTGCGAGTCCAAAGGCTCTGGTGGCGGGGGAATCTAGGTCAGCTTGTCCAGCTGGCTGCCAGGGCTCTGGTGGTGGCCGCGGCGGCAGCAGGCCTAGGCTGGCCTGCTAGCCGCATACCCTCTCCTGCGGTAGCAATGGTGGAAGCAGCTCTGGTGGCGGAAGTGGAGGCTCCAGTGGTGGGCCTAGGCTGGCCTGCTAGCCACTCATCCTCTCTGTCCTGGCTGGGTGGTCTCGGTAGCAGCGGCGATGGCAGAACACCAACCACCATTTTACAGATGGAACGAAATAGTTTGTTTCAACTGAAAAATGATAGTTTCGTTTTGTCCGAAACAAAATGCTGCTTCTATCAACAATAAACAATGAATGTGGCACAGAGCGCGCTGCCGTTGCATGTAGATAAAGTGATAGTAATGATATAAAGTACAGCAGAACTTAGTAAACGGAGAAACAAAGCATGGATTAGAGTAAAAACTCATATATTCCATATATACATCAAACATACAAACAGCATGACACCAGGCAATATTTACAATACAACAAACAGAGTGTGGGGTACTGTCTCTCAC
>JAHTLZ010004326.1:0-10888 GCA_023846285.1 Phrynocephalus versicolor
ATGGTTGCCTCAGGACAACCTCCGGGTTGGAGAGAGAGGCAGGATCTTTTTCAATGCCATTTGCGGGGAATTGTCAGCAGGTGAAGACATCTGCTTGGGAATACCCTGAAGCAAAGGGTGAGCCTCTGTGTGAGACAGAATGCTGGACTGGATGGGCTGTGGCCTGTCCAATCATGGCTGTTCTTAGGTTCTTTCTTAAAGTACAGTATCCAGAACTAGACACAGGGCTCTGGACGAGGCCTAACCAGGGCTAAGCAGGTGAGACTAGCATCTCATGGGTCTTGGGTGCTTCTTCTTCTTCTGTCAACGCATCCTGAAACAGCACTTGTCTTACTTGCAGCCAGTGTGGTCCTTTTGACCAAAAAGCCAAAGCAACCCTTTCCAACCCCCCCCCCCCCGCCAAGAAGGACAGCTGCAACACAGAAAGGAAGGAAGGAAGCCCCTCCTTCCATGGAATTGGCAGCACTGCTTCAAGGGGTTCCTATATTGTGCATCTTTGGCACAGGGAAGGTCAGGTTGCCTTGCCTGCCATCACATCCCTAGTCTTGCAAGTGGAGAAGGCAAGCCAACTGAGGCAGTTATTTTGTATAGACCCGGCTCCAAGCCAAAAACTCTTCCCCTGGAGGTAGGAAGAGTGAGAAGATGATGGCTGGAGAAAGGGCAGTTGCAGGGCATTGATGAATATACGGCAAGTGGGGCAGCAACAAAGACTGGAGAGGTCTTGCCTCAAAAGGTACCCATAGGCACCCGTCCATTCCACAGTGTTTTACAGCCCTTGTAGTTCTAGATCTCTCTCCCATTCACTTCTCACATATATCTCAGGCAGGCCTTTCTTGTTCAGGAAAAAGGCACCCTGCAGAAATAACGGGGTCCTCTCCACAGCCAGTCTTCAAGGAACTTCTATAGATCATGCTAAGGCTACCAAAAGCAAATGCCCAGGACAGAAGGCCATCGGCCCCACTGGCCTACCTTTTTGGCTGTGTAGCCTCCGCCCACTGCAGACCCAAGCAGGAGGTACCGAAGCCTTAGTAGCCTTGCTGCCACTCTAGCTAGCCAAAAGTGCCGGCGAGGTTGGAAGCCATGCTTCCCAAGTAGCCTGGCTTCGCGCCCGGGAAGGCGGCTGAGAGTGGAGAACTGCAGCGGTGATGGCTGCGAGGGAAGCCTTCGAAGTCTGGGGAACGGGTGGCGGGAATGATGAATGCTCCGTGAAGCAAGGCGCAGTTTCTGTAACGGTGGCCTTCCTCTCGCTCTGCAGGTCCCACTGACCAGGCTTCGGCACAGGAGGCTGGAGAAGAAAACACAGGTCTTGTTCACCCTGCAGCGCTGTGGCTTTTTTAGTTGAAATCCCAACTGGCCCTCCCGGGATGAGAAGCGCACAGGGTCCACCAAGGCCGGCTGAGCCTGTTGGCAGCAGAGCCTTCCTAACTCTGAGAGGCAAATAATGTGTCCCTCACGGCCAGAGCCAGTCTCCCTCAGGGGAGAATCTTACATGCAGACCTTGGGTCTTTTAAAGGAGAAAGCTGGGGCGGAAATCATTTTAAACAAATGAATGGCATAAAAGCGACCTGCTGAAATGGCAGGAGCCGCCCATCTTTCCTGAGGTGGGTAAAAAGAGTACCCAGCTGGCAGGCTGGGAGTCTGTTAAGGGGCAAAGGGTAGCCTGCATGGAGATAAACTTGCAAGCAGCCCAGAGAGCGCCTCGTGTGTGTGTGTGTGTGTGTGTGTGTGTGTGTGTGTGTTCGTTCCCGGCCATGGCCCTCAGGGCATCATCCTCCCCTGTGATGCCGCTGCGCCCCACGGAAGCCCCACTTCCAGGCCGGGGACCGAAGGCGGCGGGTAAGGCCGAGGGGGGAGACCCTCCTCCTCCTCGCAGGCACCCCCCCCACCCCACCCTAGAGGCACGCAGAGGGGGTGGGGCTGGGGTGGCGTTTCCAGGGAGCGCCTCGGGAGGGGAGGGGAGGGCGGCCGGGGGTGGGTAGGGGCTCTCCCTCTCTTTCTCCTCCTCCTCCTCCCCCCCCCCCCGGGGGCCCCGCCACCCCCCGCTCCCCCCCCCCCCCCGGGGGGGGGGGGGGGGCGGGGGGGGGGGGGGGCGGGGGGGGTGACGGGGGGGCTCTTTTCCTCCCGGGGCCACAGCCCCCTCCCCCTCCCCCTCCCCCCCCCACTGACCAGGCGCCCCCCACTGCCGCCGCGCGGGCCCTCCACATCCTGGCTCTGCGCCTCCGCCTCCGCCCCCGCTGCCCGAGCTCTCCTTCGGGCGCGGCTCCCTTCTCCCTCCCTCCGCTTCCGCTTCCGGTCCGCCGCGGAGACCCTCCTCCTCCTCCTCCTCCTCGAGGGGTTCCGGGCGCCGGAAGGGACCGGGGGGAGCGGCGCAACGCCCCCCGCCCCGCCCTTTCATAGAGAGCTACTACGAAGGGCTAGAGCGGCTCCTCGGAGTGGGCGGGGCCTCGGGTGGGGAGTTCCCTCCCCCTTTTTCCCGGGCGGGGCGGGGCCATTCAGCCCGCGTGCCCGGCTCCCCTGCCTGCCGTCCAGGAGCCGTGGCTTCTGAGCATGCGCAGAGCCACTTGCTTTCCCCCCCCTCCGGGCTGTGGGGGGCAAGTTGATTGAACGGAGGTCGCTGTTGGTCCTTGGCGGGAAGGGGGCGGGGGGCTGGAGACGCCGCCCCCACCGGTCCCCCCCTCCCCCCCCCTCCGAGGGAGATCCCTGGAAAGAGGGCGGGAGGGGGAGGGGCGCCTGCCTGCCCCATAAAAAAGCCGCCCCCCCGCCCTCCCTCCCATCAGGGGTCTGGGCAGGTCTTTGGGGGGCCGGGGGGGGAGAATAGATTCTCAGCCCCCCCCAGGACTGTCTTAAAAACAAGCTCTCTCTCTTCCCCCCCCCCAAAAAAACCCCGCCCGTTCAAAAGGCGGGAGTGAAGCGGGGCGGGGGCTTTGAAAAAGAGATCTTGCTCTCGAAATCTCAGCAGCAACCCTTTTTTTAAAAAAAATAATAATATTTCTTCTATCCGCCTGTGAAGGGATCGTCGCCCACAGTCGAGTTTGGTTTCGGAAGGGGAGCCAGAAGGCCCCAAGCAAGCCTCAGCCTCGCTGGAGCTGGTCTCGATCTACTACCCCACCCCACCCCCATCATCCCCACCCCCTTGTGGTGTGCTTGACTGTCTGGCCTGGGCAAAAAAGACCCATGTGCCTGTTATGTATACGGATGGGGGCGGGGGCGGGGGGCGGAGAGACGTTTAATTCCTGCCTGGCCTGCTGTGCTGCCTGGCTGCCCTTGGCCAGACGGCGGGGGGGGGGGGTTGACTGGGCCGGGCTGCTGTCCATCTTTCTCTCCGGACAGGATCCAACCCCTCCCTCCCTCCCTCCCTTTTGAACTTCCAAGGGAGCCCCTCTTTTCTCCTCTCTTTCCTGGGCCAGTTGGGTTGTTTGCTGTTGATCTGTTTGGTTCAGCTGGGCATCTTACCTGGAGGGTTATTCCATTCTGCCTCCAATCTTCCCATCCACCCTGACCCAATAAATAAATAAACAGATAAAAAGAATGCAACCAGCTGGCCTTGCCTTTGAGGGAGAGTATGATCAGACACCCCCCCCCCATCACCTTTTTTTGCCTGCCACTCCAGTGTTTCAAAAGGGAAGTCAGCTCCTCCTCCTCCTAACAACCCTAGGAGTGAAATTGAAGGAACTCACAGGGACAAAAGGGAACCTGTTCCAGTCTAGTCTGTTGGTGACAACTTCACAAAATGGTTTCATTCTCCTGTATGGTGCGGAATTGTGGGGTTTAAGGCAGATTCTTTTAAAAGCAGATAAAAGGATTTGAGATGCCTGTTGGTTCCAGGGTGCTAAAAATTTCTTAGACTGAAGAGTTGTAAAGCATGGTAAAACCAATGAATGAAGACTGTGTGTGTGTGTGTGTTGTGTAGTTACAGTCGTGACCCTACAAAATCATAAAACATGTAACATGCAGAAAAGTGTCACGTTGGGCATGTAAAGAGAAGCAGAGAGTGCAGATTGCTGGATATGATTGCTCAGGTTAAAATAAATGGGAACGGACTTGCAGAAAGGAGAGCAACCAAAGAGCGGCCAAGGAGGGACCTTGAGGGCTGCTCAACAGGCAGCACAGCGCTGACAATATTTTGAGCTGGGATGCGTCTAAGCATGATGAGGCAGAGCAGCACAGGGCAGGGACCAGGGGAAGAATGTGAGTTTGTTTATTTATTTATATATCACTTGACAGAGACCAGCTCCAATAAGAAAAAATGGCGCGAAATAAAAGGCTCCTGAAGAAAATGGACACTGCAGTCTGATCTCTGGTGTGTAATGTCAGTCTCTCTTCTCCAGCACTGACTCTGCCGGCCACACCCAATCGGCAGCTTTTATTAAATATTCAAAATGGCAGTGGATAGTATTATCCAATAACATTTTGCCAACAGTCTCATGACAACACGTAACAAGGATACATTTATGTGCACGTGACAGGCTCGCTTCACCCTAATGGCGAAGGGTACTATTACTTTCTTAAAATGGTTCCTAACATATGCCTATTATTAATATGGCTCCGCCATGGCTCCCACAATCGCTCCTTCCAGCTACATGGCTAGATGTTGCCGACAAACACAAACTGGAGGGGATGGTTGCACTCCTGCCCTGCTCAGGGGGTTCCTGGAGGCATCTGGGTGGCCCCTCGAATCGTAACAGAACACTTGGATGAGAGGCAACCTCCAAGATCTTCTCCCATGTAGTGTTATTAATTATGCATACACAGAGTTTTGGGGTACAATCATCTGTGGTCCCAGGCTGCGTGTCTCTGTGAGTGAGTGTCTGCATGTCTGCGTGCGTCTGTGTCTGTGTGTCTTCATGAGCTGAGTGAGGGTGTGTGTGAGTGTCCATGTCTCCGAGAGCTGCCTGGGTCCCATCGGTCTTTTTATTGACAGGAGTAAACAAGTATACACAATGGGAATAATGCATTCAATTGTCGGCGGGGGGGGGGGGGAGAGAAATGCACCTTATCTGGAGGAACATACTTAGCTAGTTATTGATAAGGACAGAGAGGAAGGGCTTTGGGGCTTGGGTCACGGAGCAGATGTGTCCTGATATCCTGTCAATGTTTGCCTGGCATTGCCATCTGCTTTGCTGCCTCCTTGAGCTAGTAGGTCAGCACACTGGGTTCCTGCTCGATCTCTGGAAATCTCTGGAAATTCAGGCCTTCAGCTTCCTTGGGTGCTTGCCAACTTATTGGGGTTCAGAGCCTGTTGGGGTATGGAATCCCCACTCTCCCATGTGGATCTGAGAGACCTTTGGGTAGTGGGTGGCATATAGGTTGTATAAAGAAATAAGTAAATAAATCTGGATGTAGCACTGTGACACATGCAAAGTAGAGATGGCATAAATGACCAAAATGGTGGTTTGGTTCAATTTGTAGCTTGTCAAGGTTGATGAATCACAAATTTATGGCTGTTTTTGATGAACAGATTAATTGGTTCATTGGCTTGTTTCACACACACCCCAAAGACACACCCCATTGGACCCCGCCAAAACATGAAATGACAAATAAAAAATGACTAAACATCCATCACTTCATATTTGTTGGGGTCATCGCTTTGGAAGAAGATGAAGCAACACAGTTTTGATGAATCAGTGATTTCTAACGAATAGTATGTTTTGATTTTTGATTAGTACCCATCTGTAATGCAAAAGTGTATGGAATTTCCCTTCAGCAGAAGCTTTTTGGGAAGGGACATAATAAGCTAGGAAACAGGCTTGTTTTTGTGTTTTTCCTCCTCTGGTAATTGGATCGTCTCCTAGTCCTGGGTTATCTGGGTGCCTTCTGCATGAGAGAAACTTAAAAAGACAGAGTGGAACGAGAGTGAAACAGATCAGGGACGTGCCCTCTCCCGGTCTTAGCTGGTTGCCAGACTGGGGCCTCACAGTTCCTGCTCATCAGGTTCCTTTCCCTTTTGTCCGTCTGTTTGTTTACTTAGAAGACAGTCCACTCTGAAACTGGGGGTGCTCCAGCCATGCCTTCCTTCTGCTCCTCTAAGTTGAGGCCTTCTGCTCCCCGGAAGTTGAGGCCAATGCCTTGCTGATCCTGTGGGTGCCGTCCGCAGGTGGAAATCTGCTTATGTGAGATATTGGGGCTGCTTTGCAGAATATCGGCCAATGGCTGGAAACCATCAGATAATAAGCAATGCCATGGAGGATGCATGGACAGAAGGAAGGCATCTTATTAAGGTGATTCTAAAGGTCAATCCACTGGCTGTCAAAGGTGTCGGCAACCCACCTGGGCCTCCTTATCCTCGGTGTGCATTTGGGCTGCCCTTCACAACGCTGGAGGTCTCCCTGGTTTCACAAACAGCCTGCCCAAGGTTGCCTGAAGGATTCCCAGTGGAGGCAGGTTCTGGACCTGTCTTAAATGCCCCCCCGCTCCCCCACCCCCCCGGAGCCTCTTTGTCCTCGATGTTTCTGAAGCCAATGTTGCTCCTTCCCTGTGGGTACAGGGACCTATGTTGGCCCACCCTCGGCCATTTCCCCATCCATGTCTCACCTCTTCCTAAGTTCTGCCTTGACCTTGGCTGGCCTCAGGGGTGACGGGTGTTTTGTTTTATTTGGAACAGATTAAAAAATTGAAAGGTGCCCAGAGCCCAGAGTTTCTGTGAAGACTGAGTGGAACCCGCTTGGGAAGTTGGAACTTTTGCACCGAGGAACCAGTTGGGCTCACACCCCTTGTCTCCTGTTCCGGCCACTTCAAAAGAGTTTTTGCTTGTTCCCAAACGAGTTAGGAAGGCAAGGTTATGTGCAAATCAGGCCGCCACAAGTCAGGGAGACTGCTTACTGTCCAAGATCTTTGAGATTGGATTTTTTTTTCTTTTTCCACCCACGCTGGAGAGGATTGTGCTGGAGACCGCACATTCATATATACACAGCGAATGCTTGCAGCCTAAGTTGTGCAAGGAGCCTTGGCATAGCCACAATGTGTTCCTGGAACTTGCCCCTCACAGGGAGACCTGGGTCACTCTAAGGGAGTGGCACAGAGGGTGGCTCTCCCTTGGGTCCCCCCAAAAAACACTGCTTTGAGCCTCAACACAAATACGAAAGGGGAAGGGGAGCCACCCAATCTTGGGGGAGGAAGGGTCTCAGCTCTCATCACTCCAGACTGGTCTGAGGCCACCTCTGCCTCCACAGGAACCAGCAGAACCAAAGCGGAGTGTCCCTTCGGTTGAGGCGGTCGATCCATATTGGGGTGCAGTTGGGGCCGGGGGTGTCTCAGAGCCCTGAAACGGGACTCTTTCGCTGAATAACTGCATTGCCCCGACCCTGAGAGTTGTTGCTCAAAAAAGAAACACGGCTCCTAGCTCTGGTGGTGTTTTTAGGAACTTCAGCCCCCCTACAGAGAACTTCCTACAACCCAAACCTGTGTCCATAATTGCCCTCGGTGGAGCTGGGTGGGTTCCCAGTCCATGGGGCTGAGAGAGTCTCTGAGTACCAAGGATTTACCAACTTTCAGATAATGTCTAGACACACACACACACACATGCACAGACACACACACACATGCCCGCAGATACCACAAGACCTGCTTTTCTGCTTCTCCCAAGCACGCTCTGCAGCTCAGATAAAATCCCCTAATCTCCCTGGGCAAAGCATTTCCTCATCTGGCCGGTCCCCAGAGCCGGCAGGGAAGCCAAAAGGAGCCCAGGCTGAGGTCTCTCCTCCTCCTCCTCCTCCTCCTCCTCCTCCTCCTCCTCCTCCACTGCCATCACCCTCTGGGCACAGAGGTGAGCTCCAGCCGGGGAGGAGGGCTCCTGGAAAGAAGCCGGAGCCTACCTGAGGCATTGAAGAGGAGCCACCTGCCTTGGGCAGGGAAGGAGGGCGGGCCCCTCGTAAGGCTCTCGGGCATATAAGCCCCCCCCCCCCCCGTGGCTGCTGCATGACCAGCCAGTGTGGCTCCTGTGCTGACCGGGAAGACGGTCCCAGGAAGGAGGGCTTGGGAGGCCCAGGGGGTGCCATGGGGGAGAATCCAGCGCGGAGCCACCGCCACCCCCTGCTCCATGAGGGAGAGGATGCAGAAATGGTGAGTCCCCCCCCCCCCAGGGCAACTCCCCTGGCATCATCAGCCTGGAGGGGGGAGTAAGATGCGCCAGCCAGGCTTGCTCTCTGGGGTCCTCCCTCAAAACCAGGTGCAAGTGCCAAAGGGAGCCCTCGAGAGTGGGAGCCAGGCAGGGAGGCTGGAGGCGAGCAAGGGAGGAGTACTCGGGGGGCCCTTCAGAACCAAGGGTCTGGATCCTCTGGGCGGAAGTGCAAGGGCTTCCCCTGGAGGAGTGAACTGCTCATCATTCAAAGAGTCGCCCTTCACACCACACACACACACACACACACACACACACACACACACACACACACACTTCATGCTGCAAAAGTTCTCTGGGTTGGCCAGCTGCCGTTTGTCCCTGAGGATTTACACCACCGGCACAGGCAGAATCCAACCCATTGGATTCTGGCCATTGCATTTTGGCCCAGGCTTTCTGGCCGATAAGACTTGTTTGCTTTTGAGGTGGAGACTTCCAGCTGCGCCGGCTGCTCAACATGAGCTGAGTGGCCCACTTGGAGGGAAGATCATCCCGCCTGTCCCCCACGTGGGTCTCTTCCTCTTCAAGGTGTTCCTGTAACACCAAACGGAAAACCTTTGCTGAACTCCATCATGGGCCACCCTCTCCTCCATCCCCAGTGGGTCACCCAGGGAACCCAGGACTGTCTCTAAGGGGATCGCAGGGGTCAGGACTCACGGCTGGCAGGCCGGCCATTGTGAATGTTGTCTGTGTGCCGTTGGGTCCTTACCAGAGAACAGCATGGATTGGGAAAAGGGCAGTTCAGGACGGTTTGTAGTTTGACTATACAGTGGTACCTTGTATAAAGGAATTAATTCGTTCCAAATGAAATTATGTTAAGCAAATTTTCCTTTATACAAATTCCCATAGGAATGCATTGAAAACAGAGTGATCCCATTTTTATCTTGTACGGATTTTCCCCATCGGCGATTATGTTAAGCAAATTTCCCCTATCTCCGGAATTTTTTATGTTGTACAAATTTTATGTTATACAAGCTGTTTGTTATACAAGGGTCCACTGTATTCACAAACTTCCAGGAACTTGGCAACATACAGTAATTAACCCTATGTGTGATTTAGGACTTCCAGTAGTGGCAGAATGGGTCCATCACGCTGCATGTCTTCAGCTGACTTTCCTCTTCAGCCCCTCAGAGGTGGGCAGATGTCAGATTTAGGACGTCCCAGTTAGAGTCCTCCCAGAGGAGGTTCCCTAGGAAGGGGCTCTTCACCAGCGGGTGCCTTCTTTTGTATGGGGTGGGTGGGATGGTCATGTATTCACTGATCCTTTAAGTGCAATTGTTACTGATCTTCAAAACTGTCTCTGAATTGATGGAATCTGCCTCGGGTCCTTTTAAAGGATAACGGTGGTTTAAAAATATTTTATCATAGAGAGGTGTCGAGGGTATTGGCAGAGGGACTCCTCCAGTGCTGGAGCCCTGGCTCAACCTGCCTGCCTCTGTGCAGCTTGTGCACGCACCCCGCCTGCCCTGCTGGTGAGTTTCTCAGGGCAGGCGGGCAGGCTGGCCCTCGTGCCGATGGATTGGCCAAGAGGGCTGTGGCGGCTGCAGGCTCTCGAGTCCGCAGAAAGGCTGAAGAATCAAAAACATGCCTGTGAAACATGGCGAGAAGGTTACCGCCACCCCACCCCCACACAGAGGGATAGTGGGGGATGGGGTGGGTGCTGACCGGCGTTGTGCAGCCTTGGGGCTCTTCCCACATTCTCATGGATGTGTCACTGTGTAACCCCCCAGGCATGTGTCCAGGTAGCTGCTGCATTTTGTTTTTATGGCTAAGCTCCTAAACTCTGACTTGTGCATAACAAACATTTGCAAGATTTGGGGATGGGGTGGGGGCGGGGAATGAGGAAGAGAGAACACAGAAATGGGATGGAATGACTCAAGGGATTACCAGGATGAGGTTTCTCAAAGTATCACCCCACCCCACCCCACCTCAGAACAAAACTGGCCCTCCTCACATTTCCCGCCAGGCACGCGGAAGCTGAGTCAGGGCAACTGGACTCCTTTTCTTCTTAAGGTTTCAGCCTAAAAAGCAACCCAAGAAGAAAAGGACTCCAGCCGCCTGCTTCCGGTTAACCTCCCCTGCAAGGCTGAGAATCTCCACAGGCTTCCTGCTAGGCAGGTTCTGTTTTGTGACACAGGGCACCTCAGGGGTGTGCAGTGGCCCAGGACCCCCATCACACACCCTTGGGGTGTCCATCTTCTAACTGATCCTGGTCAGGGTCCATGAAGTTACTTGGATACTTCAGGATTTGCACGGAAGAGTCTCTTCCTGCAAAGGGTGAAATGCCAACAACAGAAAGGCCAGCTAGATGAGCCTCGTTAGTCCCTTCTGGTGGAGCTCAATTACCCATCAACGGATGTGTGTCCACACCTTCAGCCCTAACAGTGTAAACAGTTGAGTAAACTAAGCCAGAAAATAAAAATAAAAGAAAATTCTAGAATCCTAACCTGTCAGGGTGACACAAGTCTTTCACCCCCCCCCCATCCCCCACAATGGCACAAAATAGATTTCTACCCCTTTCAAGGACTTCCGTGGTTGGAGTGCCCTAGTTCTTGGGCTTTTTGAGGGGTGGGGTTGGGGGGTTCAGATGTCATTCACTTTCTCCTCGGTGCCAAGAGCATCCTGACAACTCTCTATATTGCTTTCAGCTTTCCATTTCCCCCCTTTCAAATCACCCGGAGGGGACAGGAAGGGATGCCCAGATTCCCTCCCCCCCTGCAACCCCCATGCAGAGCCATCACAGGGCTGTGTGTGTGTGTGTGTGTGTGTGTGTGT
>JAHTLZ010004327.1:0-10832 GCA_023846285.1 Phrynocephalus versicolor
ATGGTTGCCTCAGGACAACCTCCGGGTTGGAGAGAGAGGCAGGATCTCTTTCAATGCCATTTGCGGGGAATTGTCAGCAGGTGAAGACATCTGCTTGGGAATACCCTGAAGCAAAGGGTGAGCCTCTGTGTGAGACAGAATGCTGGACTGGATGGGCTGTGGCCTGTCCAATCATGGCTGTTCTTAGGTTCTTTCTTAAAGTACAGTATCCAGAACTAGACACAGGGCTCTGGACGAGGCCTAACCAGGGCTAAGCAGGTGAGACTAGCATCTCATGGGTCTTGGGTGGTTCTTCTTCTTCTGTCAACGCATCCTGAAACAGCACTTGTCTTACTTGCAGCCAGTGTGGTCCTTTTGACCAAAAAGCCAAGGCAACCCTTTCCACCCCACCCCCCAGAAGGACAGCTGCAACACAGGAAGGAAGGAAGGAAGCCCCTCCTTCCATGGAATTGGCAGCACTGCTTCACTCCTATATTGTGCATCTTTGGCACAGGGAAGGTGAGGTTGCCTTGCCTGCCATCACATCCCTAGTCTTGCAAGTGGAGAAGGCAAGCCAACTGAGGCAGTTATTTTGTATAGACCAGGCTCCAAGCCAAAAACTCTTCCCCTGGAGGTAGGAACAGTGAGATGATGATGGCTGGAGAAAGGGCAGTTGCAGGGCATTGATGAATATACGGCAAGTGGAGCAGCAACAAAGACTGGAGAGGTCTTGCCTCAAAAGGTACCCATAGGCACCCGTCCATTCCACAGTGTTTTACAGCCCTTGTAGTTCTAGATCTCTCTCCCATTCACTTCTCACATATATCTCAGGCAGGCCTTTCTTGTTCAGGAAAAAGGCACCCTGCAGAAATAACGGGGTCCTCTCCACAGCCAGTCTTCAAGGAACTTCTATAGATGATGCTAAGGCTACCAAAAGCAAATGCCCAGGACAGAAGGCCATCGGCCCCACTGGCCTACCTTTTTGGCTGTGTAGCCTCCACCCACTGCAGACCCAAGCAGGAGGTACCGAAGCCTTAGTAGCCTTGCTGCCACTCTAGCTAGCCACAAGTGCCGGCGAGGTTGGAACCCATTCTTCCCAAGTAGCCTGGCTTCGCGCCCGGGAAGGCGGCTGAGAGTGGAGAACTGCAGCGGTGATGGCTGCGAGGGAAGCCTTCGAAGTCTGGGGAACGGGCGGCGGGAATGATGAATGCTCCGTGAAGCAAGGCGCAGTTTCTGTAACGGTGGCCTTCCTCTCGCTCTGCAGGTCCCACTGACCAGGCTTCGGCACAGGAGGCTGGAGAAGAAAACACAGGTCCTGTTCACCCTGCAGTGCTGTGGCTTTTTTAGTTGAAATCCCAACTGGCCCTCCCGGGATGAGAAGCGCACAGGGTCCACCAAGGCCGGCTGAGCCTGTTGACAGCAGAGCCTTCCTAACTCTGAGAGGCAAATAATGTGTCCCTCACTGCCAGAGCCAGTCTCCCTCAGGGGAGAATCTTACATGCAGAGCTTGGGTCTTTTAAAGGAGAAAGCTGGGGCGGAAATCATTTTAAACAAATGAATGGCATAAAAGCGACCTGCTGAAATGGCTGGAGCCGCCCATCTTTCCTGAGGTGGGTAAAAAGAGTACCCAGCTGGCAGGCTGGGAGTCTGTTAAGGGGCAAAGGGTAGCCTGCATGGAGATAAACTTGCAAGCAGCCCAGAGAGCGCCTCGTGTGTGTGTGTGTGTGTGTGTGTGTGTGTGTGTGTGTTCGTTCCCGGCCATGGCCCTCAGGGCATCATCCTCCCCTGTGATGCCGCTGCGCCCCACGGAAGCCCCACTTCCAGGCCGGGGACCGAAGGCGGCGGGTAAGGCCGAGGGGGGAGACCCTCCTCCTCCTCGCAGGCACCCCCCCCACCCCACCCTAGAGGCACGCAGAGGGGGTGGGGCTGGGGTGGCGTTTCCAGGGAGCGCCTCGGGAGGGGAGGGGAGGGCGGCCGGGGGTGGGTAGGGGCTCTCCCTCTCTTTCTCCTCCTCCTCCTCCCCCCCCCCCCGGGGGCCCCGCCACCCCCCGCTCCCCCCCCCCCCCCGGGGGGGGGGGGGGGGCGGGGGGGGGGGGGGGCGGGGGGGGTGACGGGGGGGCTCTTTTCCTCCCGGGGCCACAGCCCCCTCCCCCTCCCCCTCCCCCCCCCACTGACCAGGCGCCCCCCACTGCCGCCGCGCGGGCCCTCCACATCCTGGCTCTGCGCCTCCGCCTCCGCCCCCGCTGCCCGAGCTCTCCTTCGGGCGCGGCTCCCTTCTCCCTCCCTCCGCTTCCGCTTCCGGTCCGCCGCGGAGACCCTCCTCCTCCTCCTCCTCCTCGAGGGGTTCCGGGCGCCGGAAGGGACCGGGGGGAGCGGCGCAACGCCCCCCGCCCCGCCCTTTCATAGAGAGCTACTACGAAGGGCTAGAGCGGCTCCTCGGAGTGGGCGGGGCCTCGGGTGGGGAGTTCCCTCCCCCTTTTTCCCGGGCGGGGCGGGGCCATTCAGCCCGCGTGCCCGGCTCCCCTACCTGCCGTCCAGGAGCCGTGGCTTCTGAGCATGCGCAGAGCCACTTGCTTTCCCCCCCCCTCCGGGCTGTGGGGGGCAAGTTGATTGAACGGAGGTCGCTGCTGGTCCTTGGCGGGAAGGGGGCGGGGGGCTCGAGACGCCGCCCCCACCGGTCCCCCCCTCCCCCCCTCCGAGGGAGATCCCTGGAAAGAGGGCGGGAGGGGGAGGGGCGCCTGCCTGCCCCATAAAAAAGCCGCCCCCCCGCCCTCCCTCCCATCAGGGGTCTGGGCAGGTCTTTGGGGGGCCGGGGGGGGAGAATAGATTCTCAGCCCCCCCCAGGACTGTCTTAAAAACAAGCTCTCTCTCTCCCCCCCCCAAAAAAAACCCCGCCCGTTCAAAAGGCGGGAGTGAAGCGGGGCGGGGGCTTTGAAAAAGAGATCTTGCTCTCGAAATCTCAGCAGCCACCCTTTTTTAAAAAATAATAATAATAATATTTCTTCTATCCGCCTGTGAAGGGATCGTCGCCCACAGTCGAGTTTGGTTTCGGAAGGGGAGCCAGAAGGCCCCAAGCAAGCCTCAGCCTCGCTGGAGCTGGTCTCGCTCTACCACCCCACCCCACCCCCATCATCCCCACCCCCTTGTGGTGTGCTTGACTGTCTGGCCTGGGCAAAAAAGACCCATGTGCCTGTTATGTATACGCATGGGGGCGGGGGCGGGGGGGCGGAGAGACGTTTAATTCCTGCCTGGCCTGCTGTGCTGCCTGGCTGCCCTTGGCCAGACGGCGGGGGGGGGGGATTGACTGGGCCGGGCTGCTGTCCATCTTTCTCTCCTGACAGGAACAAACCCCTCCCTCCCTCCCTTTTGAACTTCCAAAGGAGCCCCTCTTTTCTCCTCTCTTTCCTGGGCCAGTTGGGTTGTTTGCTGTTGATCTGTTTGGTTCAGCTGGACATCTTACCTGGAGGGTTATTCCATTCTGCCTCCAATCTTCCCATCCACCCTGACCCAATAAATAAATAAACAGATAAAAAGAATGCAACCAGCTGGCCTTGCCTTTGAGGGAGAGTATGATCAGACACCCCCCCCCATCACCCTTTTTTGCCTGCCACTCCAGTGTTTCAAAAGGGAAGTCAGCTCCTCCTCCTCCTAACAACCCTAGGAGTGAAATTGAAGGGACTCACAGGGACAAAAGGGAACCTGTTCCAGTCTAGTCTGTTGGTGACAACTTCACAAAATGGTTTCGTTCTCTTGTATGGTGTGGAATTGTGGGGTTTAAGGCAGATTCTTTTAAAAGCAGATAAAAGGATTTGAGATGCCTGTTGGTTCCAGGATGCTAAAAATTTCTTAGACTGAAGAGTTGTAAAGCATGGTAAAACCAATGAATGAAGACTGTGTGTGTGTGTGTGTGTTGTGTAGTTACAGTCGTGACCCTACAAAATCATAAAACATGTAACATGCAGAAAAGTGGCATGTTGGGCATGTAAAGAGAAGCAGAGAGTGCAGGTTGCTGGATATGATTGCTCAGGTTAAAATAAATGGGAACGGGCTTGCAGAAAGGAGAGCAACCAAAGAGCGGCCAAGGAGGGACCTTGAGGGCTGCCCAACAGGCAGCACAGCGCTGACAATATTTTGAGCTGGGATGCGTCTGAGCATGATGAGGCAGAGCAGCACAGGGCAGGGACCAGGGGAAGAATGTGAGTTTGTTTATTTATTTATATATCACTTGACAGAGACCAGCTCCAATAAGAAAAAATGGCGCGAAATAAAAGGCTCCTGAAGAAAATGGACACTGCAGTCTGATCTCTGGTGTGTAATGTCAGTCTCTCTTCTCCAGCACTGACTCTGCCGGCCACACCCAATCGGCAGCTTTTATTAAATATTCAAAATGGCAGTGGATAGTATTATCCAATAACATTTTGCCAACAGTCTCATGACAACACGTAACAAGGATACATTTATGTGCACGTGACAGGCTCGCTTCACCCTAATGGCGAAGGGTACTATTACTTTCTTAAAATGGTTCCTAACATATGCCTATTATTAATATGGCTCCGCCATGGCTCCCACAATCGCTCCTTCCAGCTACATGGCTAGATGTTGCCGACAAACACAAACTGGAGGGGATGGTTGCACTCCTGCCCTGCTCAGGGGGTTCCTGGAGGCATCTGGGTGGCCCCTCGAATCGTAACAGAACACTTGGATGAGAGGCAACCTCCAAGATCTTCTCCCATGTAGTGTTATTAATTATGCATACACAGAGTTTTGGGGTACAATCATCTGTGGTCCCAGGCTGCGTGTCTCTGTGAGTGAGTGTCTGCATGTCTGCGTGCGTCTGTGTCTGTGTGTCTTCATGAGCTGAGTGAGGGTGTGTGTGAGTGTCCATGTCTCCGAGAGCTGCCTGGGTCCCATCGGTCTTTTTATTGACAGGAGTAAACAAGTATACACAATGGGAATAATGCATTCAATTGTCGGCGGGGGGGGGGGGGAGAGAAATGCACCTTATCTGGAGGAACATACTTAGCTAGTTATTGATAAGGACAGAGAGGAAGGGCTTTGGGGCTTGGGTCACGGAGCAGATGTGTCCTGATATCCTGTCATTGTTTGCCTGGCATTGCCATCTGCTTTGCTGCCTCCTTGAGCTAGTAGGTCAGCACACTTGGTTCCTGCTCGATCTCTGGAAATCTCTGGAAATTCAGGCCTTCAGCTTCCTTGGGTGCTTGCCAACTTATTGGGGTTCAGAGCCTGTCGGGGTATGGAATCCCCACTCTCCCATGTGGATCTGAGACCTTTGGGTAGTGGGTGGCATATAGGTTTTATAAATAAATAAGTAAATAAATCTGGATGTAGCACTGTGACACATGCAAAGTAGAGATGGCATAAATGACCAAAATGGTGGTTTGGTTCAATTTGTAGCTTGTCGAGGTTGATGAATCACAAATTTATGGCTGTTTTTGATGAACAGATTAATTGGTTCATTGGCTTGTTTCACACACACCGCAAAGACACACCCCATTGGACCCCGCCAAAACATGAAATGACAAATAAAAAATGACTAAACATCCATTGCTTCATATTTGTTGGGGTCATCGCTTTGAAAGAAGATGAAGCAACACAGTTTTGATGAATCAGTGATTTCTAACGAATAGTATGTTTTGATTTTTGATTAGTACCCATCTGTAATGCAAAAGTGTATGGAATTTCCCTTCAGCAGAAGCTTTTTGGGAAGGGACATAATAAGCTAGGAAACAGGCTTGTTTTTGTGTTTTTCCTCCTCTGGTAATTGGATCGTCTCCTAGTCCTGGGTTATCTGGGTGCCTTCTGCATGAGAGAAACTTAAAAAGACAGAGTGGAACGAGAGTGAAACAGATCAGGGACGTGCCCTCTCCCGGTCTTAGCTGGTTGCCAGACTGGGGCCTCACAGTTCCTGCTCATCAGGTTCCTTTCCCTTTTGTCTGTCTGTTTGTTTACTTAGAAGACAGTCCACTCTGAAACTGGGGGTGCTCCAGCCATGCCTTCCTTCTGCTCCTCTAAGTTGAGGCCAATGCCTTGCTGAGCATGCGGGTGCTGTCCGCCGGTGGAAATCTGCTTATGTGAGATATAGGGGCTCCTTTCCAGAATATCGGCCAATGGCTGGAAACCATCAGATAATAAGCAATGCCATGGAGGATGCATGGACAGAAGGAAGGCATCTTATTAAGGTGATTCTAAAGGTCAATCCACTGGCTGTCAAAGGTGTCGGCAACCCACCTGGGCCTCCTTATCCTCGGTGTGCATTTGGGCTGCCCTTCACAACGCTGGAGGTCTCCCTGGTTTCACAAACAGCCTGCCCAAGGTTGCCTGAAGGATTCCCAGTGGAGGCAGGTTCTGGACCTGTCTTAAATGCCCCCCGCCCCCACCCACCCACCCCCGGGCCTCTTTGTCCTCGATGTTTCTGAAGCCAATGTTGCTCCTTCCCTGCAGGTACAGGGACCCCCCAGGTTGGCCCACCCTCGGCCATTTCCCCATCCATGTCTCACCTCTTCCTAAGTTCTGCCTTGACCTTGGCTGGCCTCAGGGGTGACGGGTGTTTTGTTTTATTTGGAACAGATTAAAAAATTGAAAGGTGCCCAGAGCCCAGAGTTTCTGTGAAGACTGAGTGGAACCCGCTTGGGAAGATGGAACTTTTGCACCAAGGAACCAGTTGGGCTCACACCCCTTGTCTCCTGTTCCGGCCACTTCAAAAGAGTTTTTGCTTGTTCCCAAACGAGTTAGGAAGGCAAGGTTATGTGCAAATCAGGCCGCCACAAGTCAGGGAGACTGCTTACTGTCCAAGATCTTTGAGATTGGATTTTTTTTCCTTTTTCCACCCACGCTGGAGAGGATTGTGCTGGAGACCGCACACTCATATATACACAGCTAATGCTTGCAACCTAAGTTATGCAAGCAGCCTTGGCATAGCCTCAATGAGTTCCTGGGACTTGCCCCTCACAGGGAGACCTGGGTCACCCCAAGGGAGTGGCACGGAGGGTGGCTCTTCCTTGGGTTCCCCCCAAAAAACACTGCTTTGAGCCTCGACACAAATACGGAAGGGGAAGGGGAGCCACCCAATCTTGGGGGAGGAAGGGTCTCAGCTCTCATCACTCCAGACTGGTCTGAGGCCACCTCTGCCTCCACAGGAACCAGCAGAACCAAAGCGGAGTGTCCCTTCGGTTGAGGCTGTTGATCCATATTGGGGTGCAGTTGGGGCCGGGGGTGTCTCAGAGCCCTGAAACGGGACTCTTTCCCCGAATAACTGCATTGCCCCGACCCTGAGAGTTGTTGCTCAAAAAAGAAACACGGCTCCTAGCTCTGGTGGTGTTTTTAGGAACTTCAGCCCCCCTACAGAGAACTTCCTACAACCCAAACCTGTGTCCATAATTGCCCTCGGTGGAGCTGGGTGCGTTCCCAGTCCATGGGGCTGAGAGAGTCTCTGAGTACCAAGGATTTACCAACTTTCAGATAATGTCTAGACACACACACACACATGCACAGACACACACACACATGCCCGCAGATACCACAAGACCTGCTTTTCTGCTTCTCCCAAGCACGCTCTGCAGCTCAGATAAAATCCCCTAATCTCCCTGGGCAAAGCTTTTCCTCATCTGGCCGGTCCCCAGAGCCGGCAGGGAAGCCAAAAGGAGCCCAGGCTGAGGTCTCTCCTCCTCCTCCTCCTCCTCCACTGCCATCACCCTCTGGGCACAGAGGTGAGCTCCAGCCGGGGAGGAGGGCTCCTGGAAAGAAGCCGGAGCCTACCTGAGGCATTGAAGAGGAGCCACCTGCCTTGGGCAGGGAAGGAGGGCGGGCCCCTCGTAAGGCTCTCGGGCATATAAGCCCCCCCCCCCCCCGTGGCTGCTGCATGACCAGCCAGTGTGGCTCCTGTGCTGACCGGGAAGACGGTCCCAGGAAGGAGGGCTTGGGAGGCCCAGGGGGTGCCATGGGGGAGAATCCAGCGCGGAGCCACCGCCACCCCCTGCTCCATGAGGGAGAGGATGCAGAAATGGTGAGTCCCCCCCCCCCCAGGGCAACTCCCCTGGCATCATCAGCCTGGAGGGGGGAGTAAGATGCGCCAGCCAGGCTTGCTCTCTGGGGTCCTCCCTCAAAACCAGGTGCAAGTGCCAAAGGGAGCCCTCGAGAGTGGGAGCCAGGCAGGGAGGCTGGAGGCGAGCAAGGGAGGAGTACTCGGGGGGCCCTTCAGAACCAAGGGTCTGGATCCTCTGGGCGGAAGTGCAAGGGCTTCCCCTGGAGGAGTGAACTGCTCATCATTCAAAGAGTCGCCCTTCACACCACACACACACACACACACACACACACACACACACACACACACACACTTCATGCTGCAAAAGTTCTCTGGGTTGGCCAGCTGCCGTTTGTCCCTGAGGATTTACACCACCGGCACAGGCAGAATCCAACCCATTGGATTCTGGCCATTGCATTTTGGCCCAGGCTTTCTGGCCGATAAGACTTGTTTGCTTTTGAGGTGGAGACTTCCAGCTGCGCCGGCTGCTCAACATGAGCTGAGTGGCCCACTTGGAGGGAAGATCATCCCGCCTGTCCCCCACGTGGGTCTCTTCCTCTTCAAGGTGTTCCTGTAACACCAAACGGAAAACCTTTGCTGAACTCCATCATGGGCCACCCTCTCCTCCATCCCCAGTGGGTCACCCAGGGAACCCAGGACTGTCTCTAAGGGGATCGCAGGGGTCAGGACTCACGGCTGGCAGGCCGGCCATTGTGAATGTTGTCTGTGTGCCGTTGGGTCCTTACCAGAGAACAGCATGGATTGGGAAAAGGGCAGTTCAGGACGGTTTGTAGTTTGACTATACAGTGGTACCTTGTATAAAGGAATTAATTCGTTCCAAATGAAATTATGTTAAGCAAATTTTCCTTTATACAAATTCCCATAGGAATGCATTGAAAACAGAGTGATCCCATTTTTATCTTGTACGGATTTTCCCCATCGGCGATTATGTTAAGCAAATTTCCCCTATCTCCGGAATTTTTTATGTTGTACAAATTTTATGTTATACAAGCTGTTTGTTATACAAGGGTCCACTGTATTCACAAACTTCCAGGAACTTGGCAACATACAGTAATTAACCCTATGTGTGATTTAGGACTTCCAGTAGTGGCAGAATGGGTCCATCACGCTGCATGTCTTCAGCTGACTTTCCTCTTCAGCCCCTCAGAGGTGGGCAGATGTCAGATTTAGGACGTCCCAGTTAGAGTCCTCCCAGAGGAGGTTCCCTAGGAAGGGGCTCTTCACCAGCGGGTGCCTTCTTTTGTATGGGGTGGGTGGGATGGTCATGTATTCACTGATCCTTTAAGTGCAATTGTTACTGATCTTCAAAACTGTCTCTGAATTGATGGAATCTGCCTCGGGTCCTTTTAAAGGATAACGGTGGTTTAAAAATATTTTATCATAGAGAGGTGTCGAGGGTATTGGCAGAGGGACTCCTCCAGTGCTGGAGCCCTGGCTCAACCTGCCTGCCTCTGTGCAGCTTGTGCACGCACCCCGCCTGCCCTGCTGGTGAGTTTCTCAGGGCAGGCGGGCAGGCTGGCCCTCGTGCCGATGGATTGGCCAAGAGGGCTGTGGCGGCTGCAGGCTCTCGAGTCCGCAGAAAGGCTGAAGAATCAAAAACATGCCTGTGAAACATGGCGAGAAGGTTACCGCCACCCCACCCCCACACAGAGGGATAGTGGGGGATGGGGTGGGTGCTGACCGGCGTTGTGCAGCCTTGGGGCTCTTCCCACATTCTCATGGATGTGTCACTGTGTAACCCCCCAGGCATGTGTCCAGGTAGCTGCTGCATTTTGTTTTTATGGCTAAGCTCCTAAACTCTGACTTGTGCATAACAAACATTTGCAAGATTTGGGGATGGGGTGGGGGCGGGGAATGAGGAAGAGAGAACACAGAAATGGGATGGAATGACTCAAGGGATTACCAGGATGAGGTTTCTCAAAGTATCACCCCACCCCACCCCACCTCAGAACAAAACTGGCCCTCCTCACATTTCCCGCCAGGCACGCGGAAGCTGAGTCAGGGCAACTGGACTCCTTTTCTTCTTAAGGTTTCAGCCTAAAAAGCAACCCAAGAAGAAAAGGACTCCAGCCGCCTGCTTCCGGTTAACCTCCCCTGCAAGGCTGAGAATCTCCACAGGCTTCCTGCTAGGCAGGTTCTGTTTTGTGACACAGGGCACCTCAGGGGTGTGCAGTGGCCCAGGACCCCCATCACACACCCTTGGGGTGTCCATCTTCTAACTGATCCTGGTCAGGGTCCATGAAGTTACTTGGATACTTCAGGATTTGCACGGAAGAGTCTCTTCCTGCAAAGGGTGAAATGCCAACAACAGAAAGGCCAGCTAGATGAGCCTCGTTAGTCCCTTCTGGTGGAGCTCAATTACCCATCAACGGATGTGTGTCCACACCTTCAGCCCTAACAGTGTAAACAGTTGAGTAAACTAAGCCAGAAAATAAAAATAAAAGAAAATTCTAGAATCCTAACCTGTCAGGGTGACACAAGTCTTTCACCCCCCCCCCATCCCCCACAATGGCACAAAATAGATTTCTACCCCTTTCAAGGACTTCCGTGGTTGGAGTGCCCTAGTTCTTGGGCTTTTTGAGGGGTGGGGTTGGGGGGTTCAGCTGTCATTCACTTTCACCTCGGTGGCAAGAGCATCCTGACAACTCTCTATATTGCTTTCAGCTTTCCATTTCCCCCCTTTCAAATCACCCGGAGGGGACAGGAAGGGATGCCCAGATTCCCTCCCCCCCTGCAACCCCCATGCAGAGCCATCACAGGGCTGTGTGTGTGTGTGTGTGTGTGTGTGTGT
>JAHTLZ010004328.1:0-17342 GCA_023846285.1 Phrynocephalus versicolor
CAGTGCAAATTTAATGCTCAGTTGTCTTTAATGCGATGAATGAAACCATTTGGATGAATTTTTCATTATTTCCTTTAAGTTAATGGGAAGTTTAGTTAATTTTAACCCTCCAATCATTTGACCCAGAAAGTTTGCTCCTAGATCTGTTTTTTATGAAAGCATACGTTGAGAATGCAGACTCACAGAGATAAGTTGAAGGAAAACACACAAGTCTTTTCACTGCAGCCTTGCCAACAGCATTGTTTTCTGAATACACTTACATCTAGAACTCTTCTTGGCTTTTGTGTGCGTGTGTGTGATGGCAACAAGCCGGTACCACTCAAAACAAATGACGCACAACCACAATAATGGCTGACGAGTGGCAGACGTAGCATAGACATGGAGATAATGGTGCTGCCATGTTATAAAAATGGATTCTACTGCTAAATTGCTAAATCTTAGTGAAAATTAAATATTATTGGTGCTGCAGTACCCCAGGGTGTCACGGCACCCAGTTTGAGAACCGCTGATCTAGGCAATCACTGGGCTGATCTCCTTCAATTTGTACTGCTGAATGGAGCAGGGGGTTGCACTCAATTGCCTTGTAGGCCTCTTCCAGCTTCATGATTCTATCATCGTCATCGTCGTCATCATCATCATAATCATCATCACCACCACCACCACCATCACAATCAAAGCATCTTATGTCTGCTCATATTATACAGGTATGTGTGTGATACAGTCGTAACGGACTCTTTGTGACCCCATGTCCATGGAGTTTGCTTGGCAGGAATACTGGAGTGGTTTGCCAGCTCCTACAGGCATACACAAACTCCAGAAGCAAGCAGCGCATGCTCTCAGTTGCTGGAGTGATAAATTTGAAAGCCAGCTCTGTCCAGCTGGGCCATCTTTCCTTTCCTGTAGGAAGCTTCCGTTCAGCTGAATAGCTCTCCTACTCACCTGCATATGAAAGACAGGGCACTTTTACTGCTCTACTTAAGAATGGGACACCTCCCTCCAAGGCAAAAGGAAGAGGGAGGGGAGAGCATGTTTGTGTTAACTTTTTTTATTTGTCCAGCAGAAAGCCTCCTGCTGGGGGGGAAAAGGGGGGGCAAAAGAATTGCTTTGAACCCAAGAAACTCACCTTTTGTTCAGCCAATAGCCTGTAAATTATCCAGGATGGTTGACTGGTGTTTCGCTAATAGATGCTAAAGACAGGATGTGCTCATCCTTAGTGTGGGACCTGTCCTTCTAGCAAAGGTAGAAAAGGTGCTAATCTCTTCCTTCTGTTACAGCTTCCCATAGCCTTTTAAAAAAGAAATAAAAATAAAGCCAACACTGTTTCATGTCCCAGGTTTGAAGGGGGCCTCCTCCAGTCCAGTGAGGGAACCCCCAGTTTAAAACCCTCCCACGAAAGAGAGCCCACCACTCTCCAGGGCCATCGGTTCCCCTGTCACAGAGCTAGGCTTATGGCTAGGAAGGTCTTCTTAACATTTAGTAGGAATCTGTTGTGAATGGAATCCACAGGTACATCTCCTAAACTTTTGAAAACAAGTTTGCCCCATCTTGTACTGTACTTGACATTCTTATGTGCTGCTAAGTCGCCTTCAACTTACAATGACCCCATTAATGGGCAATCTCCAAAAAAAATGTCCTATCATTAACAGTTCTTATAAGCTCAAACCTGTTGCCTCTCTGAGGGAATCAATCCATCTTGTATCTGGTCTTCTCTTTCCTTGCTCCAGCATTATCATCTTCTCCAGAGAATCTTTCTCGTTTGACAGACCTTCAAGTGTTCAAAGGTGGTCATCGTAGCTCCTCTCTGTCACCTTTTCTTCATGCTAAATGTGTCTCCACACTTCCACAAAGGGCTCCCCCCAACACAGAGACTCCATCTTGATTTCTGTCCTCTGCACATGTTCTAGTCTGCTGATATCCTAGTTAAGCTGGCGTGGCCAGGAAGAAACACAAGGCGGCTAATGAGGTCTGACCAAAGCAGAATGGAGTGGCATTTTTAATTCCTTTGTTGACAAAGTCTTGAATGGCATTCGCTTTTTCTGACGCTGCATCCTACCATCGGTTCTGTTTAGAACCAGTTTGTAATTCTGTGTGCATTTATGATCACAAAGAAATTGGCAAACTTTACAGTATTTGCATTTTATTTGTTACATTTATATTCCATGGATTCTTCTTTTCTTTCCTACTTGGGTCTCATAACAACCCTCTGAGGCAGCTAGACAAAAAGAGAGACTGGCCAAATAGTCTTAAGATAAAACATCTGTAACAGAAGTGGGTGAATTGCATTTGTCCCAATCCTGTCTGACCTCCCCATGCCACAGATAAAGGCCACCCCCCCCCCAGTATTGGGAGCTCTCTTTGAGATCACTCCTTCATAGGGTCATCATAAGTCAGAGGCAACTTGATGGCATGTTAGAACAACAATAACAACAACATGGGGTGGTCTGTCTTAGTTTAATGGAGAGCAAAAAAGGGCCCCAGGACCATTAGAAATCATTACCTTGATTTATGGGGCATGGTTGACCTCTTTGCATGATCAACAGACTGGATCGCAGCAGTGGTTGGCAGGCCGGCAAATGTCACCTGGGTCTGTTCTGTGCTTGGCATACACAAAAGCATGCTAGATAGCAAGCAAGAACCTGGTAGTGGTGGTGGCGGCGGCGGCGGCCCTAGGAGGCAATGTGTAGAATTGAGCTATGCTTTGCACTGTTGGCAGGAAAAGGTCGAAATAGGTCAGCTCAGTCTGACTTCAACTCAAGCTTGCTGCTCAGAGGTGGTGGTGGGGGGGCAGGGAAGTTACTTGTATAATTATGTTGTAAACCCCTTTTAGGATTATGGGACAATATATACGGGGAAATAGCAAACTAACTCCACCCCTGCCTACAATTTGTATGCCCCCCCCCCACTACACTACTTGAGTTGAACATGTCAGAAAAAGTCTGGAAGTTGAGTCATGGCAACTGGGCTTCTTTTATTGAGAGATCGAATCATTTCGCTTTTCATCCAAGCAACTTTGTCAGTCTGAGATAAGTTAGTGGCATGTCCTCCATTTTATACTTCACCTTGATTTCACATCACCCAGGTCTGAATAGGCTCATAAGTTGGGCAAAGGCCAGAATAGGGTCCTTAGGTGGAAAATGGCCTGGGGTGCATGAACATTCCACCTATGCAACCCTTCCAAACTCCCATTAAGTATGGGTCATTACCAGTGGCCTTGCTGGTGGAGATGTGAAGTGCTTCTGATTTGTGCAGTGTGAAAAGCGGCAGCCAGATTGTGCCTGAGTTCCCCACCTCTATTGAGAAAGGGGTTTTCAATACACACATGAATGGCTTCCTTGACCCCTCTCTCGAACTACCTATCATATCTGTCTAATATGTGTACATCCCCATCTTTGAATGTGCTTCCTTTGTCCTTCAAGTGGAGGTATACTGCTGATTCTGGTCCTGAGCTGTTGCCCTTCCTATGTTGGGCCATCCTTCTGTTTTAGTGGCTGTTTAGTTTCTCCAGTGTAGAGGCCTGTACGCTCCTCACTGCATTGGACTGAATATACTATATTGCTCCTCTTGTGTTTTGGTGTCAGGTCTTTAGGATGGATGGGTCTTTGCCATAGTGTGTTTGTGGGTTTGAAATAAATGTTCTCTGGGGACATTTTATTTTATTTTTTTAATTTATGAGTATTTTTACCCTGCCCTTCTCATTGGAAAAGAACCCAAGACAACTTACAGTAAGGAGGGACAATATATTTAAGATATATTCAAGTTTAAGAAACAGAGAATTGAGGGGTATCTTACAGCATTAGAAGACAACGTGAAAGCTTAAAGAGACCATGATCGTTTAAGAAAGAGTATAAATTCCATATAATCATGTATGGTAGACCATCTAAAAGTTATGAGGGATGGGAACTAACAATTGTGACACTAATATAGTGCCAACGTAATCACACAAGGAGAGATATAAACGCAAAGTTATAAGTGGTTATAAACACAAAGTCTGCGTAGATTCATATAAAAAACACATAATAGGTAGTCCATCATTCAGGGAAAGCTTGCCGGAAGAGAAAGGTCTTTGCCCGTTTCGGGAAGGACAACAGAGATGAGGCAGTCCTGGCCTCTAATGGGAGGGAGGTCCAGAGTCTGGGCCCAGCAGCCGGAAAGGCCCTTTCATGTGTTCTCAGATGTACCTGTGAGGGTGGCAGGATGGAGAGAAAGGCCTCTCCTGATGACCTTAACACCCGAGCCGGTTCATGCTATGAACTCCCACAGAGTCATTGGCAATCTAGGCTTGGAATTCTGGGAGTTATGGTCCAAAACATCTGGAGTGCCAAAGGTGCCTGACGCTGCCATGGGAGTTGTAGTCCAGAAGAGAAGGTGCACTTGAAGAAGAAGAAGAAGAAAACACCACATCGCTGTTTACTTCAGTAGCAAAATGTTTCAGTCTCTCAAGAAGTCCAGTTGCCATGACTCAACTTCCAGAAAACTTCACCTGGATGACTGAGAATCTTCACAAACATGTGTCAGGAAAAGGCCCCCCACTGTTATATGAACACAGGGCTTTGAAACATGTGTGTTCTACTCAAGATGGCGCTAGTAGATCTTCTTTATTCTCAGCCTGAGCACCTACTCAGCCAGGTGGCCTAGAAAAGGAGAGAAACATCAAAGCAAGCCCCTTTCTAAAAGAAAGATTATTCCAAGCAAGGCTCGCTCTGGCAGCCACCCTCTGAGTTTCTGGACAACCCCCTCCCCTGTGGACAGTTCAAGTCATCCTTTGTCACTGGCCTCTGGAACTTTCCAATGCTCCCATTCATAATCCCTCCCTCGGGTGGTCACTTGGGGGCAGCAGCCTCAAGAGACCTGCTTTCTTGTCGAAGAGCGATTCAGGGCTCCACACAATGGCCCAGACTGAGGACCTTGTGCCTGGGAAAGGAGCCAGGGAAGGAGCAAATAGAAGCAAAAATCCTCCCTGGGCACCGGCCCACATTATGGGTTGTTCAGCCTCCTGCTGTTGCCTTCCTTACAGCTTCTCCTTTTCCTGATCCCACCCCTAGTTATAACTTCTCTATGATCCCCTCTCCTGTTTTCTGCACTGTGTTCCAGTTCCATCTCCAGTCTCCCACTGTCAGGTTTGAGATGTTTCTGCTTAAAGGACAGAGAAAGATAATAGGTGTATTTTCCAATCTGTTGTGTGCTCTGCAAGCACTTGGCTAAATAAAACATTTTTGTTTGAAGACCTTGTGTAGTACAAAACATAATTTTTCAAAGGTCTAAAGAACAATTTTGGAAAGTAAAGTGAATGCTGCTCCTAAAATGACTAGAATAAATAAATCACAGTCAGAACGAGTTCAAACTATGAAGAATTAATCTATTGAAGTAAAATGTGGGAAACAATGACCCACAAAGTGGCAATCTCAAAGGAGATGCCAAAATTAGAGAAACAATAGGATCATGTAATTAATTTCATCATGAGCTAAGTTATGCTCACAATTTTACCACAGAAAGAGACTTTTACCACATATGATCAACAACAAAAGCCAGATGTTTAAGATGAATTTTTTACATTGGGTATTGGAGTGTACCAAAGAATTTTGGAAGAAAATCAGCTTATGATTTATAGATTACAATAAAGCCTTTGACTCTATGACATAAAAGGGAGCTGTGTGGTCAATACAAAAATATATACAAAAAAATAAAAGAGAATAGGTGAAACCTTTATAGACCACTAAAAAAAAATCATTATACAATCTACGTGCGTTTGTGGATTAGGACAATCCACTTCATCAGGCATGTACCGGTGTGAAGAACGTAAAGTCCAAATGCTCTCAACAGGGTGGACTTCGCCACCCATGTCTTTCTTAGATGGAAGTCAGAAAAGATGCAGGCTGCATTTTGGCATTATGTTATTCTAAAGTTACAGCCAAGGCAGCTGTGTGTTAGGTGTCAAACCCCAGTTCTTCACACAAAGAGGAAAAATGCATGCATTTGGCCTTTTTTTTTCTTTCTTTTTTTTGAAAAGGACATGTCTCTGCTTGGCCAGGGTTGACTGTATAGATTGTAACTGTTGAGATCGCAGCAAGCTAGCCCTGCTGCAAAGTGCTGGGCTCCACAAAAGCCAATGAAGGAAACCAACACCGAGAGATCCAGAGAATTACCAGTTTATTAGGCCTAGCAAAATGGTAAGGCGCACGAATCACCCAAGGCAGTAGTGAAACGTTACGCAACACAAGACAAAGAGACCCCAAAATTTATTTCCTCCTTTCCCCTCCCTCCAAGGTGGCTGGGGGTGGGCAGGGGCAGTCTTTGGGGATTGTCCAATGGATGCAGTCTGGGGCTGGTCCAGGGGTGGTCCCAAGGCGTTCCTGATTATGCAGGGCTGGACATCTGCCCAGGTGTGCCTGGCCTAATCTGTCCCTTAATGGGCCATCAGGGGTGTGACAAGATAAGGGGGAACAGGGTATTGTGTTGAGGTCTTGACAAACAGAGAAAATCAGTAAATCAATGCGGGGGGGAGAGCAGTGAGTCATTAGGAAACAGAGACAATTCAATGGGGAAACCAGAGTCTCAATGGAGGCTGCCAGACAGTCCTGGAAAGGTGTAAAGTTGAAACAATGGAAGTGCCTCTGGCTGCCTCTTAATCCAGGATGCAACTGCTGGAGAGTGCAAGGGCCAAGATGAACAATGGATTCCGCTTCTGGAAGGTGCGGCCATGCCAAAGAGTCACCATTTTCCTCCTTCTCTCCCGAGGGTATAGTCTTGAGGTGGAATAATGGCAGACCTTCCCATGGTCCAGATGTAGAGGAAAAGGTGCCCCATACAGCCCATTGTCTCTGTGAAGGAAGGCGAAGATTCCCTCTGGCAAAATCCATTCAGAGAAGCCAAGCAGTTTGAACTGGTTTTGCCATGTGGCAAGGAGACAGTCCTTGACTTCCCCAGCATGGAGGCAGCGTGCACCCTTGTCCAGGCCTTGATATACGTGAAGGGGGAAGGAATTGGGGGAATGGAGGGGTAAACCTTTATTTGGGGAATTGAGAGAGAGAGAGAGGAGAAGAAGAAGAAGAAAGGAAGGGAGGGAAGGAGGAAAAACTTCTTGGTGCCTTTTTGGCTGTTTAGGGAACGATGCAGTGATGAGAGGGGGTTAATAGGAGATGATCCCCCATCCACCCCCAAGTGTGCCAAGGTCTGATCTACTGAGGAGTAAGGGGTTGCCCCATTCCCTCTACTTTCCTGAGGCTCGGGGGGGAGGTACATGTCCAAGGGAAACAAAGTATTGAATCCACTGTCAATCACCCCCATCTTTTGTTACCAAGCCCCTTAGCTTGTAGGGAAAGAAACTGGGGCTTCTCAGCCATTTCTTTTGCCCGATATGGACCAGGTTTGTTTGCATTGTGCTTGTGATGATGTCAAGGATTGCAGCCGGATGTGGCGGTTTAATTTTGTCTTTGCCTAATTGACGTGTGCTCATAGGAGCGGGTGCGGGTCTGCCTCCGCAGACACGTGTCTGTTCCCAATTCACACACACACACATGTGTTTGTTTTCTTTTCTGTGTCCTCTACAGTAACTATATGGATAATTGAACAAAAAAGGGAGAGGGGTTCCACAGCATTTGATTGCCCTGATGTGTAATGCATACCCTAAATAATAGGCTCCTGTTAGGACTCAGTGGTTGAAATCCTGTTCACACAATCATGAAGGCTGATGGCGTCATAAACTGCAACCACTTTTTGGAAACAGACCATTTCCAACCCCTCCCCCTCAAAGGTCTAGAGCAGTGGTGGTGAACCTTCGGCACCCCAGATGTTTTGGACCACAACTCCCACAATCCCGTGTCATTGGCAATACATGCTTGGGATTCTGGGAGTTGTGGTCCCAAACATCTGGAGTGCCGAAGTTTGGACATCCCTGTTCTAGAGTCTCTTTCATGGAGTCCTCTTCATAGCAAGTCAGCCATGGGGCCAGGTGGGGGACAGCACGTGAAAGGGATGGAGGAAGGTTCGTACTTTCCAATACTCACCACCAGGACAACATGATCAGGGGAGAGAGAGGTCAATTATCGTACATGAAAGGTTTCCCTTTATCTCATGGTCCCTGTTGGTTTCCGCACAATGAAGGGGGTTCCACGTGGATGGACACCAGAAAGCCTGATCTGAAAATGGCTAGTAAAACCTGGCAAAGGCAAATGGAAGCAAGTAGGGTGCTGGTGACCCCAATGGGAAAGAGCTTTACTGTCATTGCACCCCAGCGACAGCAGCAGGGTGGAACTTTCCAACCTATGTGGTATTTATTTATTTATTTATTTATTTATTTATTTATTTATTTATGTTTATGTCCCACCCATCCGAACTAAAAGGCCATCATTTGAATGTCTTTTTTGAAAACTTCCCTGTTCAAGCCAGGATTTCCCAGATTTCCAGGGAGTGTAAATCTTTGTACTTGTTTGGTGTTTCTTTTTTTAAACTCTGGTTTAAAATTCTATCTGATTTTACTTTTTTTAAAATTGTTGCCTTTTGTATCCCACCCTCAAGCTTGTTAGTGAAGGGTGACCTAGAAATAGAGGGCAGGTATTCAGCCCAATATTGTTACGGGCTTTTAAAGTTAGCATAAGCACTTTGATCTTGGCCCGGAAGCAAACCGGCAGGTGGTAGAGTTGCATGGTCATAAAGAACTGTTTCAGAGACCATCTTGGCAGCAGTGTTCTGCACCTGCTGTAGCTTCCAGACCTTCTACAAGGGCAGCCCCACATAAGAGAGCATTGTAGTAGTCCATTTTCAAGACTGCACACCCATGAACCAGCGCTATAAGCGGTTTCCTGTCGAGACAGGGGCAAAGGTGTGCAATCTGCCTCAGCTGGATGGATAGGGTCATCATGTGCGCAAAATGTCTTGTTGATACAACAACAATTCTGCTGTGGAGCAGGGGGAGGAACATGGTAAAGCATGCCATATGGTTTGTAACCAGAAGATGGCACCTTAGACCACAAATCAAGTTAATTCACTCAAGTTAATTCACAATTTTAAAGAACCAATTACCTAACCAATTCAACGCACTCCAGTGTGATTTTAACCATGAATTCTTCCAGAAAGGCTCATCTCTGGACAATTTTACTGTGTCTGAATGGTCCAAACAGAGACCATGCCTATTTACCATTTTAACATAGTATTTGCTAAATTATTTTAAAATATTCGTATACTTACAATTTTTCACTTTTAAATATCGTATTTTTAATGATTTCCCTGTATAGGAGGTTACATTGTAACTCTGCATGAGTTACTGTTCTGGGCAACGTACTGAACCTCCTTCCACTCAAAAACTCCTACAGAAACACAAGTGGTAGTAGTGTATGATTCTGCTGTGTTGTGAAATGCATAAAACATAAATGTTGTGTGTGTGTGTGTGTGTGTGTGTGTTTGATGTAGAGTAAAGAAACAGTATTGTCCCACTACCAGAATATTTAGCAACAATTGCATAAGAGGAGACAATGTGGCCAGCTTGTTTTAAGTATGCAAACTGAAGAAGATGTGATTTTTTAAAAAAAAAAAAAATCTAGTGCATATTGTGTAACAGGAATGGATTGCTCAGCATATGCAATCTCCAAAGAAACAGTTTTGCAGGGTTTTTTTTAAAGTAGTATAAGTACCTGAAGAACTTGTTTGATGAAAGAAAACAGTAGAGTAAAAGAAAAAGAAATCTACCACCACTAGAAGAGCAAAGATACCTATCAGGTTAGTCTTCAGCTTGATGGAAATAAAAATAGTGGGGCAAGTCCAGTATTAATTTGAATGCTTTGTGCTTAACATTTGCTTTTGAATGTCAGACACGTTCTGCACATTTTTTATGTGAAAGGAAAGGTTGGTGACTTTTGTGGTCCACTGGGAAAAACATGGACCCAGAGGGGAGAGATTAAACGGCATAAATCTCCAGAATTTGTTTCTATACAAATGCCCTTGAAATGAAAGGGGAGGGCTCCTGGATCTTCTTGGAACAAGAGGGTGATGGTGGATGGGTGAGGGCCCTGTGGGGTCATTCCCAAGGTCATTGGGTTTTGTCTGTAGCAGAGTACCGAATGGACTATATCTCCATGCTGTTATTTCTTTGCCTCACACCTGTTATGATCCCATTTATCTCTCATTGTGGGAAAGGTAAATTTTTCAAAGGAGCATTCAAAGCTCCAACCGTGTATTAACTGGGAGTCAATAAGTGTTTCCTTGCAGCCATGCTGGCCACGTGGCCACAGACTTTCACAACACTGGCTCTTCGGCTTGAATACGGAGATGAGCACCACCCCTAGAATCGGACACAACTAGCATGCATGTGCTGGGGCTGAACCTTTACCTTTTTACCTTTACAATAAGGACAGTTATCATTATGTGGTTTACCTCTCACTTTCGCTAAAGCTCAGCCTGACTGTTAGTGGTAATGAGGATTTCCAAGTGAAAGGAATATCATTAACTTAATAGGTTGTGTGTGTGTGTTTGTGTCTCTCTCTGTGTGTGTACCACTCTTGCTTTGCCCTATACAGACTGAACATGTCCTTCCATGTTTAGAGCCATTCACTCCAAGAGTGTGACGGAGGAGATGAAAGTGGTTGAGTTTGGTTGTGGAGTATTGGAGCCTCAGGGTCTCTATTTGCAAGACAGAAATCACAGATCCAAAGTTGAGGTGCTAGGCCCTGCCCTTCTGATTTAGGTGGGGGCCCCTTCCAACCTTCAAGAGGGCAAAAAAAAAAAAAAAGGTTTATATAAAATGTGTGTTTGCCAAAGCAAAGCAAGCAAGCAAGCAAGCAAATACAGAATGAAAGAAAGAAAATTTTAAACTATCAGGCTCAGGCTGTAATGCAGAAAAGTCAACCGCAGACGGTTCAAAAGGTATTGGCAGTGCAAACACGTAGCCAAATTAGAGCACAACACTCTGCCTATGATGTTATTCTAACTCCAGTTCCAATACCAAGGCCATAGTCTATTTTGCTTCAGGCTGTGAGCACTCCAAGCCTAATGGGAATACCTAATGCAGCAAAGAAAGAAAGAAAGAAAAAGAGAGAGAGGGAGAAAGAAAGAAAGAAAGAAAGAAAGAATTGTGTCACAAACACTCTCCAGCTGTATTTCACAGTGGCAAAACACAATAGTAAACACTGAAAAGGAAGTGGTGACACGAGCCAAGAAGATTTTGTGAAAACACTGGAGCCTGCTTATTGGTGGCTCTCAGCGATGCTTATCTTATGACATAAATAAGCGTGTGTGAAGCTCTGTTGTATCTCCAGCTTCAGTCAACAATTCAGGCTCTCCAGGAATCTCCTGGACTTGAGGAACCACAGTTTTGTCCTCTCTTTTCCAAACTTCTTCCTCTTCTACGACATCCATTGGTGAGGAGTTCCACTGACCAACAATGTGCCTCTTGTCCTCTGGGTTAGAAAGCCTCGTCCGCTCCTGCTCTTGTTCCTTTTCTTATCCTTAGGCCAAGACCCATTCCCTGACCGGACTTCTGCACCCTTCCTGCTGGAGGCAAATGGAAAGGGAAGGATCACAACTGGGCAAAAAAATAGCACAAAGGAGCAGTTATTTTGTGACAATATCCTGCATGAAAATAACTCAAAGAGCTAGAATGAAAGAAAAGGAATGCCCCAGAAAAAAAATTCCCCGAGACTTATCTGAAATTCAGATATTTTTGGGGGGTGGGCAGGCTGGAGGAGAGTCAACAGTGGATGTGGGACTCCCCCAGCTCCTGGAGGCTCCATGAATTCGCATGACATACGGGACAGGAGTAAATGCTAGGCCACATAAATACTGTACAAACCTGCTCAAAATGCCCTGATTCTGTTCTTAACTCCCAAAGTGGTAGCTTAAAAGATCAAAGGTTGATTAGCCGGTACTGTCTTTTTTGCCTCATTTAAGCAGAGCAGGGGTGTGTGGAACCTCTGTAACAAAACAGAGACACCTAAAAAGGAAAAAAAAAATAGCATGATACAGTAATAGGATTGTTAGGCCAATGAGAAATAACAATTGAACTCTTTTTTTTACTGGCTCAGGGAGTTTTTGTAGATTTAAATGTAATCCCCCCACTCTCTGTCTCAGAGAAAGGATGCTTTATGAGTTAGGAAACAGTAGCCAGTGATCTCTATTAGAAAATACAATAATACCTTGGTTTACGACAAGTGTAATCCATTCAGGAAACTTGCTTTGAGAAGCCTCGTGGTGCAGTGGTTTAATGCCTGTACTGCAGTTGTAACAGTGCTCACGATCTGGGGGTTCAATCCCAAGTAGCCGGCTCCTGGTTGACTCAACCTTCCATCCTTCTGAGGTCAGTAAAATGAGTACTCAGTTTCCATTGGAGGCAATGTGTAGCCTGCATAATTAAATTGTAAAATGCTTGAAGCACTATGGGGCGGTATATAACACTTTGCTTTGTAAAGCAAAACACTCTTACTGTATATCAAAGCAAATTTCCCCATAAGAAATAATGGAAACTCAGATGATTCGTTCTGGAGCCCCATAGACCACATATTGTACACACACAACGCCAAAACTCACAAAAGAAGTTGCTTAAAAGTCCACGTCCACACCATGGTTTAGATACCTGGCTACAGAATCTGCTCTGCTTGGGACTAACAACTGGATTTTACTCTGCGTTTTTAATGTGACAATAATTTGTAGACCTATGCAAACTTGAATAGCTGCCTCATGACTAAGAATGGTTTGATAAAATAAGAAAATTGAGAGAAAATTCAATAAAAATATAAATATAAAGAAAAACGCTATCCAGCGCATTCCTGGCTGGTGCAAGGGAAGCTTCCAATCCTTTCACTTCCTCTGCTTTGGAGGCTGCCTGAGACCTAACGTTCCAGACAATCACTCATAATTCAGCAGGGGGAGGTAGGGAGGGAGCGCCACCATTGGCTCACTTGCGATCATGTGACCTGCTCCAGTGCTCAAGACATTGGTTGTTGATCAACGCAAAATTTAGAAGAAATGTTTGCTTGTCTTGCAAAACGCTCTTAAACCAAGTTACTCTTAAGCCCAGGTATTACTGTGTACAGGGCCATTTCCAAAATACAACCCCCAAAATTCTTTAGGAAAAAAATGACAATCATATGGGACTCAAGTGTAGGTATTTATAAGAATATGTGCAGAGTTATCCACCTTAGTCCTTCCCAAGGCCCTGTGAAGTAGGACATGGAATTAATGCCAAGAGTCCTGCTGGCATTTATGTACTTCTGTGGCCAATTTCAACTGATAGATAATGTACCAGACTGCATCTTGGTCATATGCCTGACAGCACAATCAAGATGTACCCCCAGCACTTTGGCCATTGGTTGCAATTAGCTACAGAAAGTTACGCAAGTTACGCAAGTTACGCAAACCTTATGGGAATGCCAATGGCTTTGGGTCCTGGGAGTTAGCGTCCTGGAGCAACAACTCAGCCTCTAGGGTTTGGGAACTATTCTCTGACTTGTTCCCAACAGGTTAGTATTCAAGGAGACGCTCATTTCATGGGAAGTTATAAGTTGTTACAATGTTTCTTTCTTCTGCACCTTGTACACTTTGAAGCCCACTTTTCCAAGCTTCCTTCCAAGGGGATGTCACTAAACCTGACCCTCCTGGCCCTATGGCATCCCACATCCAGTAATTGTACAGATATAAAGAACAGAAATGTGTGCAAGCTGGTAAAACTCACACCCTGCAATATGTCCCTTGCTTCTCAAAGACATGTGGAATCGGTAGTTAAAAATAAAATAAAATCCAAGAAATAACTTAAATTGGGAGCCAAGGTAATCCAGATTGTGTCATGAGAAGAGATTGAATTCATAGCTGGTATAGATAACAGAATGCCGCTATATTTACATGGTGTTTTTCTTCTTTTTTATATGCCATGTGTGTGTTTCACCTATTTCTTCCAGTCACATAGATTACTTTCCAGGGCACTGAAAACCTACTAGGCAGTAGAGTCATGGTTGGAGATCTTTTTTCAGCATCTGTTCTGGCTTCTGAGATTTCGGTGGGCAGTGGCCCCCTCCCACACTTCCTGAAATATCTTTGCACCCATAAGCACTAGAAACCTGTTTTGTTTTGTTTAAACTGGTATTCTTAGGACACCAGACCCGTTGAGTTGACTCTACCCTCTGAAACAGCTCTTTGCTTTCCTATAATTGTACTGGACTGGACTATATATTATCCCCCATTCTGTAAGCCACTTTGGGTCCTTTTTCCAAGGAGAAAGGTGGGGTAAAATAATAAATAAATAAATAAATAAATAAATAAATAAATAAATAAATAAATAAATAAATAAATAAATAAATTTATTTATTTATTTTTACAGCTTATATGCCACCCACTACCCAAAGGTCTCTGGGCGGCTTACAATCAAAGAATTAATTAATTAAATAAATAAATAAATAAATAAATAAATAAATAAATAAATAAATAAATAAATAATGCCATAAATCCCACAGATTCAGATGTGAGAACCTTCAGTCTGATGCCTGTTTCTGAAGGGCCTGAAAAGAAGCCAATGGGTGGGCTATATCTTGGGTCCAGAATGGGGAACATGGGAGATATTGCTGGAGCTGCAAGTCCCAGTGTCCCTTTGCCTTTGGCTAGGCTGGTGGCTGATGGGCTTTGCAGCCCCAGAGATATCTAGAGGACGGCCCTTTGCCCGCCTGTCCTTTAGGGCAAGCTGAAGACATCTGCCTAGTAGTGAGCAAGTTGGTGCAGCAGTCCAGATGTCAGTGGACTGCCTTAGCTAGCATAGTCAGTGGTGGTGTGTGTGTGTGCGTGCGCTAGAACTTGCAGTCCAGAGAGTCATAGGTGGAGGGCATCACCACTTGGGGAGGGCTAAACCCTTCTCGCTCCTTTCTTTGTCTGAGACTCTTGAAGGATATACACATGCATGCATTTTAGATTTCTTCCAGCACTAAAACACCCATTTTCTCTGATTTAATCCAGCCTGATCCATGCAGGAAGCAGGAAATGACCCGGAGAAGCTGCCATCAGGAGCTGGACTGGCATGCGAGAGACAAGCTCCAAGCTGATCCGTTGTTGGGAAAGCTTCCAGTGTTGAATCTTGACCGTGTGTGTTAATCTTCATTTCCTAACAGCTTTTGCTTTGTAGGTTCTGGAACAGTAAACATGGACTGTAGCTCAGTCATGTGGCTGGTGTCTGTTTGTGTGCAGGATGATGATGATGCAATTGTACGAACTTCCTGGCGGCCCCACATCTGTCTGGACAAAAAGAAACCCTAGTGATTTGCTCACATTGGCTTCTGTAGTCTAGTCCCACTGGACCACACTGCCATTTCTTTCCCAAGAGCCATTGTCACAGCCAGCGTCACAGGGGTAGAAGCGACTGTTTACAAATAATACAATACTTGTCATAAGTTATTAACTAAAGATCTAACTACATGGCATAAACTGAATCAGAGCTTGTTAACGTTATTTCTACCCAGGAGACACGTTTGTACCTAGCCAAATATAAGTGGCTTTTACAAGTTGGGAACTTAATTACAGATCATGTCACTACTTTTGCTGTAGGGCTGTAACTTGTACAGCTCACAACCAGAATAATAAAGGTAACAAAAGGGAGACCGGGTGGCTTAAGCAGGGTTGGCTCAGGTGCCCCTCTCCTGCTGCCCACGTGGAAGTCAGAAGCACCTGTTTCCTTCTGTACCTGGGTGGTGGTGTGACCATCTCATCCATTACCCACAACGTGCCCCTGGGATGGCTCCCGGTGAAGCCTGTTTCAGCTGGGGTGGTGATACAGAGCCTGGACCTCTTAGAGTGGTGGTGAGAAGACATCCACCACCTTCCCCCATTTGCAAGCATGAGTTTTTGCTTTCCTGTGTGACAACGTCGGCCTCGACAACAACAGGGCACTGTTGCTTTTCGCTACATGCAGGGTTGGGCAAGGACAAGGAGATTTACAGGCATTGTTTGCGTCCCCTGCTCACGCATAACAGCAGGCCAAGTGTGGCTAGGTATGGCACAGATTTGAAAGGCAGATTTCAGCTGTGAGGTGTGATGGGATATTCAGGTGCATTCCAGGCCAGTTTTTCTACTCTCTCTCTCTCTCTCTCTCTCTCTCTCTCTTACACACACACAGACACAGAGAGGGGGGACGACGTTTTTACACGACCCCTAAGATCCGCTGGCAACTTAAATTTGGACCAGAGATCTTGGGGGTTCGTCACTCTTCCTGTGTTCCCACCCCTCCGCACTTCCTTGCTCCTGTCTGCGTGAGGGGAGGGAGAAAAAAAGGGAGAAAAGAATGCAGGCTCACCTCCGCTTTGGGGCTCTGCGTTGACCTGCTCCCGGCTCTTAAAGGGGCGGGGGCAAACAAACAAACAAAAAAAAAACACAAGGCGAGGGGAGCACGGCACTCACTGCTTTACATCCCCATCAGAAAATTTTCACCTTTGGAGACCAGGTACTTGGAAAATGCGCTGGGACGCGCTGAGGTGGGCGTGGTCATACTTTATTTTGTTTAAAGTCCGGAGCTGGTGGGAAAACATTTTTAAGCTCTGGATCTGGGAGCCCTTTGCCCCAGATTTTAGGGGTCGTGTAAAAGCGCCCAGAGAGGGAGAGAGAGAGAGAAAGAGAGAGAGGGAGAGCAGTTTGCGTCTTGGAACTGTTCCTTCTCTTCTGTGTGCTGTTTGGTTACCAGCTGACTGATTGACTGACAAGAGCTTTTGCTTTTGGGCCATCTGTTCAATCCTACCTTAGATGCCAGTCTGCCTAAGAGGAAGCAGCTCCCAGATGGGACACTTGACGTTGACCGAAGCAACAGGTCATCTCACTGAGAAACGAGTAAGTCTGAACAACATAGGCTACAATCTCACACAAACTCTTGGTAGACGGAAAGATATAAAATTTTCCAGGAACATCTTCTGCACAGAATGGAGGGTGGGGGTGAGGAAAATGTGCTTCCATGATGATTTCTGTAAACAGACAATATACACCCCTACTCCCTTCCACTGCTCCACTATTGTTATCTGGCCATGATTCCAGTTTCAGAGATATTGCAGCAAAAATTGAAAGTGGAATCATTTTTGAAAAACAAGCAACTTCAAGTCAATTTTCCAAAATAAAGTGGGGCGAGGCTTCCCCCTTCCTTCCCTTTTGTTTTTGCATTTTGCTCCCAGAAGGTCCCAGGACAGAAATATGCCCCCACCTCCCCCCCAAAAAAGTTCATGAAGCTGGAAGCCAGGCAACAATGTGGTCTAGGGGTTTGTGGAGGAGAACCTGTCCCTAACGTCGCTGGTATTCTGCTCCACCAGAAGAAGAGAACACGTCATTGAAGACATAGAAGTGTTCTGAGAGAGGACACACACACACACACACACACACACACACACACACACACACAC